>OU343221.1:346064437-346166710 GCA_910596185.1 Chrysanthemum makinoi | reverse complement strand
TTTAAGATTTTGTAATTGAACCATATTCATCATAGATAATTGTGGAGTAATATTTACTCTTCATTTATATCGAAAAATTAAAGAAAAGAAAGAATATAACAACTTATGTTATTTCTTTTCTTTCATTCGTTTATGAACAACATATAATAAAACCTACCCGAGACCCCAATGGATCTTGAAGATCACTTCTTGAAGCCATTGAAGAACCAAAAGTAATAATTAGTGTAAGATATAACTTTTCACATACACATCATAACATTAACACAAGGTAGAATATAGATGGAATTCTAGAGAGAGAAAGTTAGAGGTTTAGGGAACTTAGTGAGAGAAAGTGAAAGATATTATTATGAGCTCCAACTCTCTACCTTGGGAGGTAGAGAGTATTTATAGTCTTACATAAAACGCCACACATCGGGCTGTGGATCAGGCATACAGTGGGTAAAGACCCGTCCGTCCTCCACGGTGTTACTTAACTAAATACTACTTAACTTAATATTACTATGACTACGAACTTTCTAACGATTACATATACTTGAGGTGACCGACTCTTTAATACCTGGAATTTCTAATTCCTAACAATCTCCCCTAAGGGAGGTCACCTCAATCATGCACTAAAATTACATTGAATACAAACAGATATGACATTAACAATTGTTCTTGCATTCTTGATGTAGTCCTTTGTTCCTAAGCTCGTAGTCATTGATTCTTCACATTGCATGTTTGGTTACTTCAAGTGGAGGTCTTTTACTGATCCACGTGATAATAATTTTGAGCCAGCTTTTGAGATCATCAGCTGGTAGAAAATCATTGATACATCCTTAGTGGTGTTGGTATACTGTGAATATGTGACATTAGGACCGACATGCTCACATTCTGGATCATGATATCTTCTCATCAGAGTAGCGGAAGCATTTGTTGATTCATGATATTGGCAGCAGCGTAAGCATGGAGTGAAAATATGAGAGTCATTGATGCACTAATCATGATTTCTTTTGAGATGAATGTGTTAAGTGAGCATGCGGCTATGAATTGACCGCTTCATTTCGACAAACGTCGGGTGTACCTGCATACAACAGTTAACAATAAAACGCACGAAAGTGTCTTTGATCACTTTCGCTGAATTGAGGTACACGGCCCACGGTTCCCCGTTGATCAGTACAAGTACTGCCTGTGATCAGTATAATTCCGAAGAATTTCCTTGACAGGGTTTCGCAGCTGCTTCTAGCTGTTCTCAAACCGAACATCTCAAAGAAGACAACACGGAGTGAGTGAACCAAATAATTTGAGTCCACTGATTGATGAAAAGATATTTGAAAAACAATCGAGTATTGCTCAATAGAAATTGTTTTTGCAATACAATGAAGGTTTTAATGAAAATCAATTATCAATCATAAAAACACCTTTTGATTTGAAAAATTAGTACACGGTCGACATGCTAATGAAAAGAGTTTTAAAGCACAAAGACCGGTTTTTCAAAGGTATCCGTCAATCCATAACCTGAACCGTGATTGATTCAAAAGACTGAATCGCCCCATTGTTTCGTTCATTGTCACATGGTTGATCTAGATAATAGATCTCACATGCCACCTACCAGGAGCTTGTTAGATGTTGGCTCCCGAAGGCTTTCCATCTTCACAGTGAATATGTAAACACATCACTCAGATGTTCTCGCAATACCACAAGGATAATGCGTAGGACTCAAGATATAATCTCTCTTTCCACATTGTGTGAAACAGAGAGTCTTCATTGAAAGTGTCCTAATGAGATTTATTGATGATCTCGTGGCTCTAGACTCAATTTGTGTATATTTGGATCCTGTATGGAGACTAGGGAGAGGGTCTCCTTCTTCAATATCAACAATCTCTAAGAGAAAGTCGATAGATAATGTCGGTTCCCGTGAGAATGAAACAAGTCCTTTTAAGAGGAACTTGAGTGGTTTGGAAAGTTGAAGTGCAAGGCGCCACTTTGGGTCCATGACGCCTTGTCTTCAATACCGAGTTACCATCAAGTAGCATATGAATTGAACCCGGTTTCCGCCCTAAGGTTGAATAAATGGAGGGCTATTTGTTTTCACCCTTTTCTCATTCAATTCTTTTAATTCTTCAACCCCTTCAGTGCTTACCGAGACTTCATAGCTAGAACCTTGTTGGGTTTATTCCAGTACTAGCTCAGTCTTAGTCCGCACTCTTCCCATATCTCATTTTTTCTCCTTTTATCATCATACCTAAGAACTCTACACTAACTAGTGGATAGTCCTGGGTAGATCCCTCCGGTTCTGGCGGATCATGGGAACAATACCTAACCTTATCATCCTTATATCACCGTACATAAAGTAAAGTTGGTCGGTCTATTTGGTATTGTTCATCCGCCATTGGAACCAATTGAAAACCATTTGAAAATCAATCAGATACTTGTGATATATTATCAAAGCATTTTGTACCTGAATTGTTTTGATATTTTTAGAATAACTCCCCTCAACATGTGCATCATGTATTTGAAATCGTTTTGCACACGGAGGCAAGAGGAAAAATTAACTTCTTTGATTACCATTTTCTAAAAAATATCAACATCACTTCCCAAATCAAATCAAGTAGATAAAGCATTTTGGGGAAGGATGAGGTTTTCATGATTTTGCTCCCCTCAATATGTGCCTCGAGGTTTGAAAAGAGTTTTACACATACTAGAGGGAACCTGCACATTGAGATAAATGATCACTTTTCAAATCATAGGTTTAAGATAGATGCTCCCCTCAACATGTGCATGGAAAATTTGAAATCGTTTGTCACATGTGGGAGGCAAAGCATGTACATCCTTTAGAAACCATTTACCTAATTATCAGTTTAAATCCCATTTAAATCACACATTCTCCCCCGATCACAATTATCAAATCATTTGAGATTTGTGATCTCTTTAGATTTAAATTGATTTTGAAAGCTTTTAAAGAGAATTGTGACTTGATTATAAAGACGTTTTAACTGATAAGGATCGGATTTTGAGACTTTAAACTCCATAGATAAAACATGCATGTATATCTTTTGAAAAATAATTTAATGCCAAATAACTTTTTAATTTAATTGAAATCATTCTCCCCTCAATCAATGACATAGGTTGTTGATTGAGAGATAGAGATTTTGACAAATAAGTCCCGATGATTATCAAAAATAGAGACCGAGTTATTTTTCAAAGCATTTAGTTTTCAGCAGATAAATGTTTATAGAATCCGAGCATGGAATTTGAAAACATGGTAAAACATGGCTCTGTTCTTTCTTTTAAAACGGGTTATTGCAAAAATGACAATAAACCATTTTTTCTCTTTCTCTCAAATTTTTTTTTTTTTTTTTTTTTTTTAAGAATTCGAACAACATCTAAAGTCCGTGTCATTCTTTGAATGACAGCACAAAGACCGTAGATATTATCGAACCGAGAAAACATGACAAAAAGACAATATTTTTGAAGATTTTTCGAATTTTTTCAGATTTTTATGGATTTTGAAAGTTTTATAATTTTGTATTTTGTTTTATAGTTTTATATATTTTGATAGATGAAGATAGACCTTTACTCCTCGCCTTCCTCCTGAAGACGTTTGAGAGTATCTGGTTGAAGGCTTTTCAAGCCAAGACGCGGAAGAATAAACTCAAAACGTTCTCTTGGAAGAGCTTTGGTGAAGATGTCCGCTAACCGATATTCAGACCTCACAAAATATAGTTCCACCACACCTTTTTCCACTTGTTCCCGATGAAATGATGTCGAATGTCGATATGCTTTGCTCTTGAGTGTTGAACGTTGTTGCATGAGAGAGTAATATCACTTTTATTATCACGAGAGGATTTTGTTGAATTCAAAGCCATAGTCGATAATTGAGATCTCATCCATAGGATTTGAGCACAACAAGATGACATGGCTATGTATTCACCTCTGTAGAGGAAATAGAAGTACTCATTTGCTTCTTTGAAGACCAGCTCACAAGCTTATCACCCAAAAACCGAGCACCTCCAGATGTACTTCGACGTGTATCTTGACAACCCTGCATGATCGGCATCGCATAGGCCGTTAGTGACATACCGTGTCCTTCGGTACCATAGTCCCATATTGATGGTTCCTTGGAGATACCGAAAGACCCGCTTAACCGCTTCAAGGTGCTTTTAGTAGGCTTAGCCCGGTATCTAGCACACATGCAAACAAATAACAAGATGTCGGTCTACTAGCTGTGAGGTACATCAGGGATCCAATCATACTACGATATTTCGTTTGGTCAATCATGACCCCTGAGTGGTCCTCATCTAGTTTGGTTCGATCAATCATGGGAGTGTCAACAGGGTCACATGAATCAAATCCAAATTTCTTTAAAATCTCATTTGCATATTTAGATTGATTTATAAAAATGCCTCTGGACTTTGTGAAATTTGTAATCCCAAGAAAAATGACATTTGTCCCATCATTGACATTTGAAACTTAGAACTCATTTCATTAGAAAAATGATCACATTCCATTGGGTCAATCGAAGCAAAAATAATATCATCAACATAAATTTGAACATGAGTTAAATGTTTGCACGACTTCGTGAACAATGTAGGATCAATGCTCCTTTATCTTGAATCCGGATGATAGAAGAAACTTTGACAGGTGTATCATACCATGCCCTTGCTTGCTTTAAACCGTAGAGAGCCTTCTTCAGACGATAAACGTGAGTAGGATGCTCTTGATTCACAAATCCTTCAGGTTGGCCGACGTGAGACGACTTCTTTAAGATCTCCGTTCAGAAATGCCGTCTTTACATCCATCTGATACACTACCATGTTCTTACTAGCAGCGTTAGCCAGAAAGATTCTGATTGCCTCGATTCGAGCAAAAGGAGCAAAAGATTCTTCAAAGTCTATACCCTCCTCTTGACGATATCCTTTAGCAACTAAACGAGCCTTGTTTTTCAACACATCACCATGCTCATCAAGTTTTACTTTGAAGATCCATTTGAGAGATATAATCATAGCACACGAGCGGTACTAACTCCCATACATCAAGTCGATCAAACTCATGAATTTCATCTTGCATGGCATTGAACCACCTGTCTTCATTCATGGCGGTTTTAACATCTTTTGGTTCGATCTTAGAAAGTACGGAGTTGAAGAAACACCATAAGGCATCGGTTGCAAGTTGTTTCCGGTTGATACGGACGAGAGGGATTTCCAATGATGTTGTCTAATGGATGATCGTGAGTCCATTTTTTAAGGTGTTCATGTGGCTTGTTGAGGAACGAGGTAGCGAGTCGATGTCTCCTGAAGAAGATGGTTCGATGATGATTCAGAGTAGCAAATATGTTTTCAAATGGAGCATCTTCAAGAGTAGCAAAGGGATTAACTTCATCATTGATGCCCGAAACATTTCCATGATGTACATTTGAAGAATGATGATTTGTTGATGAGATCGAAGGATCAGGCAGCAGGTGCTTCTTGACTTAAAGATATTGAGACTGAAGGATTGACTTCATTCACAGAAATATGAGCATCCTCATTGCGAATCATTACCTCATTAGTGTTTGAATCATACAGTTCATCAAACATAGGATCAAACAATTTCTTTACATCATCTTCCGATGGAGGTACATATGGAGTTTCTTGAGTAGAGTTTGGAACAAGAGATGAACCAATGGGATTGTCTTGAAGTGCGGTCCCGAAATGGATTGTCCAGAGCCATTTGACCGGTCAACTCATCAAACGTAACGTGAATTGTTTCCATGATATTTCGGGTTCTTTTGTTATAGATTCAATATCCCTTTTTGTTTGGTGCATATCCTACAAATACTCCAATGTCGCTTTAGCCCTTAGTTTCCTAAGTCTTGACCCTCATTAGTTGGATAGCACAATGCACCAAACACACGAAGGAAAGAGAGATTAGGTTTTCTCTTGTGGACAAGTTCATATGGAGTTTTTCCATGTACGGTGTGGATTAGGGAACGATTGTGTGTATAGCATGCAAGATGGCGATTGCCTCGACCGAGAAACATTGGAACCTTTGAGTAAATCAACATTGTTCTAGCGCTTCAACCGAGTCCGATTTGCCTTTCAACTACACCGTTCGTTGAGGAGTTCGTGGAAATACTTCTTTGATGCTGATTCCAAGCTTTCATAGAATTCATTAAGTTGTTTGTTGACAAACTTCGTTCCATTGTCCGCATTCGACAATTCGGACGGTTTTGTTAAGTCGAACGAACTGCTTTGATGAGTTTGATGATGATATCGGAGTTTCATCCTTTGTCCTTATGAACTTGACCCTGTGAATCTAGAGTAATCATCAACCACAACTAACACATATTTCTTCCCAAAGATATTTTGCACTCTCATTGGTCTACATAAATCCATATGAATCATATGAAGGACTTCGTGCAGAGTTAGTAGGTTTGGGTTTATGGGCATATTTCTTGCTTTTTCCCAATTGACATCTGAACAAAGATGATCCTTTTCATACTTTAGTCTAGGTAAACCTACAACTAGGTCCTTTCTGGAAAGATCATTGATGGTGCCGAAGTTCAAGTGATTGAGACGACGCTGCCATAACCATGACTTTGTTTTTGAAGCCTTTGATAACAAGCCGATTGGAGAAGCCCTCATCATGTCATCGATAGAGATGGTGTAAAGGTTTGACCCACGAGTTCCTTTTAACAGTTCCTTACCATTAAGATCTCTAACAAAGCAGGTATGTTTTCAGAAGGCAACTTCTAGATCGAGTCACGAATTGACCAACGGAGAAAAGATTATGACCCAACCCTTCAACATAGTAGACTCTCGAGATGACACTATCACCAACAACATAATCTCCATAACCCATAATAGCACCGAAATGATCATTACCAAATCTAACAGTCCCGATGAACTTGCTCACGAAGTTCATGAGACGCGACCGGTCTCCATATGCTTGGAATGCTGAGTCCGGTACCACGTAACGATTTGAACGATCTGCAGTTGAACACCGACAAAAATGGATAACTGGATAATTGGGATCCCCATGCAAGAATGGGTTCCATTTGGTTAGTAACAATTATTGGAACACCCACATCGTAATCGAAACATCCATATCGAAGTAGAAGCAATGGAATCATTGGGAATAGATGCAATGTCGGTGTCAGATTTGCCCTATTCAAAGTATGTTTACTTCTTAAGGGAATAGTTCTACCAATAGGCATCCATTTTCTAGTGGGCATAATCTTAGCAGTGTGAGAACAAACCTGATTATTCTTATGACCAAAAGGTATCCAATAATAACCTATCTTTATAAAAGTTCTTCCTGTGGGTTTCTACTGTTTTCTAACAATTTCGTTTTGCCTTTTGCCTTATTTGCACGATTATTAGCATTAGCAATTTTAAGCGGGCATTTGACAAGATTAGACAAAGCATTCACACCACATTCATGATTAGCAACAGAATTCAAGCATGCAACATTACAAGGTTTGCAGATAGTATTGAATTCGAATTAATTACAAGACGCCTAAGGCTAATACTAGAATCAACACGATTCGCTTTATTCAACTCAAGCTTAAAGTTCCTAGATTGGTCTTCTACTCTCTTCCAAGGCACATTCTTAGCTTGCAAGGTCCTATCATTCCTTGTATTGTCTTGAGACTTTGACTTTCTCGCTTTAAAGTCACGATTACTCTGTAGAGGAATGGGAACATTAGTTGGTTGATCTAATTTTTGCATTCCTGAACTTGATGTGCAAGGATCTCAAGTACTAGAAGGCACATTAGTGTATACTTTAAGATGTGATTTGAGCTTTTTGCGTGCACACTAAAGTTCACTTTCTTAGCACTAACATATCTCGAATCTGAACTACTTGAAGGCACATTAGTGTTTCCTTTCTTAAGACTGGCATAGAACGGATTTCCTGCTTGGCACTAGGCATAGAACAAGGCATCACAGCTTTTCCTTTTTCACCTAAGGTTAAGGATTTTGGGCATGTGGCAATTACACATTCTAGCAACTCTTGAGATCGTTTGGCCTGGAGGCAAGCAAACCTAATTTCACTATCAAGAGGTTTATTAATGAAATCCTCTTCGACAATCTCACGGAGACATTCTAGACTATCCTTAAGGTGAGCACAGGATTCATGAAAAGCATGTTCATTATTCCTAAGATGAGGAGGAATATATTTAAGCATCAGTGTATTTGCAGTCTAAGGGTGACTTTGAGACAACATTCTTATTGAAAACAAGTGGCAGTTTCCCATTTCCCCGACTTCTTAGATTCTCAATTTCCTTTTGTAAAGACGTTATTTTTTCGTTGTTTTGGTCACGGGTGACTTTCATTGAATCATATAACTCTTTAAAATGTCGTTTAACTTTTTCATTTTCTTCTAGAAAACTCGCGTTTTCCTTTTGTAAGGCATCAACTAAGTTTTGAAGATGAAAAGTTTGAGAATTATGAGAATCTAAAGAGGAGGGATTTGGGAGCCTGTCTTATTGTTCGTTTGACCCTTTAATTGAGAGATGTGGGCTTTCAACTTTCGATCGTGTTGCGAGCTTGAATCGTTCATCACGTTTGTTAATTTGAAAAACCGCATCAAACTCTGGAGCATCTGACGATGTCTTGATATTTGAAGTTTTAACATTTTCTTTAAGATGTTGATATTTTAGTTGTAAATTAAAATGCTCAACTTCCAGTTTAGAAAAATGTTTAACCAAATTGTTGTGATCATCCAGTTCAATTTTCTCGTTTAGTTCAGAATTAGTTTTTCAAGCTCAATGACACGATCATGGGAGACTTTCAAGGCCACAGATAGTTCATGAAATTTGGAAGCATTAATAGAGCAATTTGAAGCAATGAAAAAGATATCTTGAGCAACACATTCAGTAATAAGAGTCTCATTTAAGGTATGCAAGTTCTTCCTCTCAATCTCATTATATTTTAGTGCACGCTCATAATCACTAACTTCAAGTACCATTGCATCAAATTCCTTTTCCATTTCTTTAATATCTGATTTTGTCCCTTTTAAGACTCTCAAAATGATCTTTTAGTTGTTTAAAGAAAGGCATGACCTCAGTTAAATAACATTCTTTCATTTGCTCAAAACCCCTTTCCCTTCAGTTATCCCAGTGGGTGTGATCCTTTTCTTACAAGTTTTCTCAAAATCAACAAATAGTTGAAGAATAACATATTGACTGATTAAGGTCTTGCTTTTAGTGGCAATAGTTCTAGGAACTAAATGCATTGGTATATTTGGAGGATACTCCGCTTTAGGAATTTCCTACAAGGGGGATTCTTTTCAACAAGATTTTCAGCTTTTGCAAGTCCATATCCTTTTTCCGAACACTTGTTCGTGGGTCGCAATGTTTGAGGCTTAAACATGTTCAAGGAAATCCAGTTTTCCTTCTTGTAGTCATGGGGAGTGATAATAATCTTTTTCTCTTTGCATTTCGGGTCATCTAGTTTTTGTTCATCCTTTCCCTAGTGACTTCATCTGATTTCTTATCTTCCTCAGTGCACTCAACGCAACTAGGTTTCCGCCTAGGCTTAAGAATTTCATTACCATCATAAAGCACCTTATGAGCATTTCTAGCCTTTTTAATTACCTCTGGATTTAGTTCCTCAACAAGGGAATGCTATGCTTATCGCTTAAGACTCGATGTTTAGTGACCATGTGAGCGATCAATGGTGTTTCCTTGTATGTACAACTTGTTCTCAAGTTTGTTTTTCAAAGTTTTCAGATTAGAAAAATCTCTCAAGAGTTTTGATTCCTTTGCATTAAATTCTTGCTTAAGCATTTTCACATTTTCTTGAAGTTCTTGTTTTTGCTTAGCTGTTTTAGAAGTTTTTCTTGCAAGGAATTTAATTCTTGTTTCAATACTTCTTCTCTAAACTTACTTTTTCTAATTATTGTACTTACTTGGTTATCCATTTCCTGCTCACAGTGGTCAACTCAAACTTAGCACGTTGTTCATAAATAGCAACACGTTCTTTATAGGCATTTAGTTCTGAAATAATGGAATCATCGGGGCACATGCGTGTATTCATCAAAAACATAGTCATTGTTGATCGCGAAGATGCATCACTTGGTACAACTTCACTTTCACTTTGTTTCACGTATTGATCATATGGGACAATATTGATATTACCCATATTTTCAATATTTGATTCAATAGTTTCAGTTGATGGAACTTTGTCATGCATCGTGCACATCGACATCATCGTATAGTTTTAATACCTCTGAGATGAGCTTGTCATGGGATGGCCCAGCTAGTGATGTAGAGGAGACCTTGGGAGAAACCATTGGAGAAATGCTAGCCATAAAATTGTGTGTGCCGTAGGTCCATCATCCACATCGTAGTATGCATCACAATCGCGACTTGAAAGGCATTCCGATGATTGTGACCTATCTCCTGAATAGGCTGCTCATCCACATCTGCATCATAAATCTTGGCATTGCCCTCAAAGAAGAAATAGCAATTCCTCTTCATTCAAGTAGCACCATTGTCCGAGCTTGAGCCACAAAGCATCTTATCTCTCAGTAATCGGATTCTGTGGGCGCTTTGGAGATGTACGGTTCCTTGCAATGTGTCCCTCTCCACCACAGTTATAACATTTGATGAGCTTAGTTTGACCTTGGTTACCATTCCTTCCTCGATTCTGGTTTCCAACATAACCTCTCAGCTCCACCTCGCTTCCCGATCATATCTTTCCTGACTGGTTGCACCACGATCCTTCCATCTTTAATAGTGGCTTGATTGTGTGGGTTAGATGCGTTCGAGGTTGTTGTTGGTTTGTGGGAGAGTATTCATGTTTTGACTGATGAGAAGAGCTAGTTGATTAATGAAGCTTCCCACGTGAGTATCAAAGACTTGTTTGTACATAGGATCGGGAATGAGTTTGTGATTACCATTACCCAAGGGTATGACTTGTGATGCTTTGTTGTGATTCGATGTTTGAGTAGAAAGTCAGAGAGTCATTAGACGAGCTTGTCTCTCCCTCGTTGGTTTTGAACTGATTGAGAATTAATTTTTCAAACATAGCATGTCTCTCATTCCGAAGGAGGAAGGCATAGAGTTGCTCATAGTTTGTATTCTTCAATCCTTTAGTGAGCTTCACAGCTGTAACAAACTTGTGCCATTCGGGATTCATGTTGTTCACAAATTTTGAGTTCAAATGAATGTTAGGCATAGTCATTCTGATGTTCCTCATGTCATTAACTAACTTATGAAATCTCACATAGTACTCATAGACACTCTCATCCGGTTTCATCTTGAAATGCTCAAATTCGTCATAGAGTTGGGATTCTCTGTATTCCATAGTTAATTCGAACCGAGAGAAGCATCTTAACATTGTCCCAAACCGCCTTAGCATCGTGTTATGATTGATCAGCTTGTAGATGTCTTTAGGAAGACCTTGAAGAACAATGTTTGAAGCCCGATATCTGATCAAATCTCTTTTTATCCTTATCATCAAGCTCATCATACATCTTAGGTCCTCCACCGTAAACAGAGTACCATCGCATTAGTATCAAGTATGTCTCTAGTCGTCTCAACTCGATATGGTCCTTCATCAATGGATTTGAGAATGTTGACACCATTTTCCTTTCCAAGGCAATACAATCTAATTCGTTGAGCCCAAGAGTCGTAGTCGAGCCTGCAAGCATGGGTGGACGAGTATCTGAACCACCGCTTGAACATCTTCGCAACAAAGGAGATAACGTGGGAACGTTGGTAGACATGTTAACAGATTATACGGGATTTTATAGCTCTATGATTAAACCGGGAAATGGATTCTTTCACGGGAATTTACTGAATCAAGAGAAAACCGTAAACAATCACTCAAGACTCTAGATGATAAAATACTAAATCGCTAGAAATTAGTGCACTAAGTCGCTAGAAAATGCACTAAGTCGCTAGAAATTAATGCACTAAGTCGCTAACCCTTAATTCGCTACACCCTAAGTCGCTAGAGTCCCAAGTCGCTAACAGAAAAACAAGTCGCTAAGTAGTAACTCGCTACGACCTAAGTCGCTAACCAAATTTTGGCAGAATTGCTACACAAGTCGCTAGAGACACAAGTCGCTAAAGAGCAACTCGCTCCTGACCAAGTCGCTACCACAAGTCGCTAACCGTAGTGGAGAATCCACTACTTGTACTTTAACTCGCTAGATCTAACTCGCTAGTTCCAACACCGTAAGTCGCTACAAAAATGTGAAGCAAGTCGCTACCAAGAAACTATTCCGTGAGCTAAGTCGCTAGCTTGAAAAACCATATAAACCTCACTTTTCAATCCAAAAACAACCCAACCAAGATGATTCAAGCTTACCAAATGAAAACCTAAACACTTTTGATGATTCTAAACATAGAAGTACAACCAAAATCAAACTTTAACACTAGAAATCAATCAAATGATGCAAAACCACTAAACTTTTTCAAACTTAAAAACCACCTAAAACCACTAGAAATCCAAAGATGTGTAAGATATGATCTAACCATGGCTCTTGATACCAATTGTAAGATATAACTTTTCACATACACATCATAACATTAACACAAGGTAGAATATAGATGGAATTCTAGAGAGAGAAAGTTAGAGGTTTAGGGAACTTAGTGAGAGAAAGTGAAAGATATTATTATGAGCTCCAACTCTCTACCTTGGGAGGTAGAGAGTATTTATAGTCTTACATTAATCGCCACACATCGGCCGTGGATCGTGCATACAAAGGGTAAAGACCGTCCGTCCTCCACGTGTTACTTAACTAAATACTACTTAACTTAAAATAACTACGACTACGAGCTTTCTAACGATTACATATACTTGAGGTGACCGACTCTTTAATACATGAAATTTCTAATTCCTAACAGTGACGAGGACTGGGAACTGATCAACAAATCCTTTTCTACGACTAACATAAACCGCTTCTTTCTGACCATTCGTAAAGGCGTTCTCTTGACATCCATCTCGAGCAGACCGTGATATTCATGTGAGTCGCTGAATGCCGAAAAATCCGGTGATGTACCTCAAGTCTAGCAACCGCTAATGATTCTTGAATAACTCTTCTTGTCTATAACCCTAGCCAATGTGACGGACTTATTTCTCGATAACCAGACTCATCAGTTTGAATTTGTTCTTTCCAAACTACTTTAATTAATGACATAGACCCCCTCGCTGGTCTTCAACCAATTCCCTATACTTCAAGACGCTTAAACCGATTAATTCTTCTTGCATGGATTTAATCTAGTTGTCGTAAGTCATTGATTCTTTAATGCTTGGGGTTCGGGGATGACACATCATAAAGCATAAATGCAATGTTCACTACCACATGTTGTCTAGTTACTTAATTGCCATCTCTGGTTTCCACAATGTCCACAAGAGGATGGTCTTTAGTCTAATCCATGTGTGGAGGGTTGATGTTGAAATACATTATGTAGATTGGGAGGATTCAAATGGTTTGTTGATGATTCCTCGCAACATCCTGCGGTGCCAGCCACGCTAAAGGGTTAAAGAACGATGGATCATAACTGCAGGTGTAGGTACTTCACTCTATTCAGAAGATCATCACCGTTCAAATAGCCGTTGGATGTGGTTTATTCCACCGTTGTTGTTGAATCAATTGGAGGTTCTTCTCTTCAAATACCGCTGTTGCTGCGGTGTGTATCCCGGTATTGAGTATATTATCAGTTGAGCAAATGAACATTTGATACATCCTGAGCACGCTTGGATCAATATCATGAATCCAACAGAGGAGCAAATAGTTGTTCCATTTGATCGCCAAGTATCGAAGCTTGGTTCACCGATGATGGGGTTTGGGGAAGTTTAGACGGTTATGTCCGTTCCGCTTTTGCTCGTAAGCCATTTCAGAAGCTTCATCTAAATTAGCATGAATCGCTTCCATAATCTCCCTTGTACGATAATTCCAGATCCTATATGCTTAGAGTTTTCACAAGATCCAACAAAGACCAATGTTAGCTTTAGCCTTGAGTTTACCAAAGTCATCACGATCATTATTTACAATAAAGAGAACCACAAATGCATGAAAGTGTTTTTAGATCTGCTCATGGGTTACGATAAGCTCATAAGGTGTTTTGTTGTATAGCGAGTAATCATTGAACGATTTTGAGTGTAGCATGCAGAGGACAATACTCGTACCACAAGTAATCTAGAAGTTTTGCATTTATCAACATCATTCTGCGCCCATCAACGCATAAGCCACTTTCAACAATCCTCAAGTTAATTCTCGTGTCCGCAATTGATGTTCATGCTCAATTCCCACTTTTCATAGTATGCACGAAGAGTTTGATCTGGATACCAGCCTTTGTCTGCTTCATTTGTCCGACCGTTCCGAGTGAATTTTGAATTTTCGCGGAGAAAGGTGATGACTACTGTGGAGCTTGACTTTACTTCAAGAAAATAAACCTAAGTTCATCTTGAATGGTCATCTACCATTACCAAAATGTAGCGCTTTCCGTGAATCATCCGCACGCATTGGGCCACACAAGTCCATTTGAAGAAAATGAAGCACATGCCGAGAGTCGTGGTTCCACCTTTGAAGGAAAGTAAGCACGAAAAGCTTTTCCCTTGTTCACAAGCTGAAAGCATAGATGATCTTAGAATACCGGAATCTTGGGAGACCTTCAACAAGTTTGTATCGTGCAAGATTGGTTATGTTTTGAAAGTTTAAGTGTGAGAGAGGACGCGCGAGCACGCCAAGATTTTTAGATGTTGCCTTGGAAAGTAGACAGATGGGAGATGAAGCAATCATGTTCTGTATCAGATTGTATAGCTAAGCTTGATGTGCGTGTACCGACATAAGATCGCTTTCCTCAGAGATCACTTAATGAAACAAGTTTTCTCCCAAAAGCAACTTCCAAATTCCATCACAAAATTGACCTACGTAAAAGAGATTGTGACCAGACCTTCCACATAATAAACTCGCTAATTTCAATGTTCCCATTGATGTAATCTCCGAGTCTATGATAGCGCGGTGATCATTCCCCTTTAACCTCGACAGCATCATGAACTTTGAAACAAAGTTTGATAACAAATTGAGATTGTTCGCCATGTGTCGGGAACATCCGCTATCAACAATCCGTAGAATGATCTCTATCACTGCATTGCGCCACATCTAATAATAGCTTGTGGAATAGAAGTAGAAGTGGAACCCAAGAGTTAGAGGGTTCCGCTATAGCCATGTAAGACAATAATACATGTTAATGATTTTAGGTATCCATTTAAAAACCAAGTGTATTATGTAACCATTTCTCATTTCCAACTATTAGTCTTAGCTTTGGTCTTAGTAAATGCACTAGTAATAAGTTCTTCCTAGGAGGTGAAGGTCTAATGGGTACATCAATGATCAGAAGGTAAACAATAGTAGGCGTTTACCTAGTACGTATTTAGAAGCATTAGTGGACCTAAAGGTATTCCGTTCACGAGTATTCGCTTTAATACGGGATAAGATAGCATTTGCAACACATTTGTCATGACGCAATTTAAACATACTTTTACGACAACCAACACAAGATGCTTCAAACATAACATTCAAAGTACTTAAAGGTTCAGCATTCGTTACATCACTTATTCTATTACATTTGTCTAACGCAATGTCTAAAGTGGGAGCAACTTGAGTTTTATTCAAAGTCCTAAGGTGTTCTTATACTTCAGAGGTCTTTATTGTTCTTCTCTTACATTGCAACTTTCTATTCTTCCTTGTTTTGCTCTTAAGCTGTGAAGTGCTAACGTTGGGAAAAGAGGAAACTATTCTGTTTCTAAAGTGGAAGGAAGCACATTAGTATCTTGTGGTTTTGTCATTTCGCTTCTAGTGTCAAGTTTAAACTTTCGGGTGCAAGTAAGTACATTAGTGTTACTAGACTTATCTTTTTCATACTTTCTTAGCTTTGCTTTCAAGTTAATAATAGTGTGCAACAAATCTTGATTTTCAGAGCGAATGTTTCCATTAATATTAAAACATCTTTAGTGTATGCAAGATGATTATCAAGTTCTTGTGATGCTTTTTCACGAGTCTGTTTGAGCAAATCAAACATGACATCATATTCTGACTTTGGCAATTTCTTGTTCATATTTTGAAATTTGACACTTTAAAGACACGTTTTCTTCATCCAGTTGTTCTATTTTTGGATCAAGAGATTTTGAACACAACTGGGAGATCTTGTTTTGCAAAGAAAGTTCACGATTTTGACAATCCTTTTGACACCATTGAAGATGACGTTTTTCATTTGAAAGTTCATTTAATAAACGCTCATTTTCAATTTTCAAAAATTTGATTTGCTGCACATTATCGATATTCTCAACATTTTCAACAGAGTCAACATAATCAACATCAATATAATCAAATGCATATGCAACAGAATGAAGTAACACAACATTTATGGTATCACATGAGATAACATCTTCCAAGAGTCGGTCAACATGATTTCTTAACAATTTCTTTTTAAGTTTAGTATTTGAAATTGATGTTTCTGTTTGTTCGAAAACTTTTTTCATAAGACCAATCTCCTTCTGAAGATCCCGTTCCCAATATATTGCACACATTTTAAGATTCCGGGCATGTGGTAAAAGCGCATGTTCCAAAAGTTTGATGTCAGACATAAAAGTATTAAAATATTTTAGAACTTGACATTGTTCAGCTAATGGCTTTATTTCACTAAATAAAGGTAAAGGACCATTAATGTGTGCAACATTGGAAAGGGAACAATCATTAGAAGAGGACTCTGGAGGTGGTGTGACAACCCAAGGTTTGTTAGAATGATCTTGTTGTGTGACGAAAGTTATGGCGTTTGAATAGTTAAATGGTTTGCAATAAACAACATTTTCCATTTTTGACCGACTCTCGTCTTCTACATCTAATTCCTCCATACGATTATATTCAACAACACTCATAATGAAATCATCAATTCTATGTTACAGATCTTTGTAAACTTGAGGATTTGGTTTGAATGCTCTATTAGAAAAACGTGGTTTGTAATCAGCAAGAATTGGTCCATATCCATTTGGATTTGGTTTAAAAGAAAACTTTCGAATTGTTGTGATTGACTCACCATGTTTGTAAACAACATTTCGAAACTCTTTGATTTTGTTTTGTAGGTCGACAATTTCCTCAAGATAGTCATCTATTTGTTTCCTCGAATGCTTTTTGTACTCACAGAACTGTTTTTGACAAGTTAACAACTCAGACTTGGCTTGTAGCCGAGGCGGTAGCGTTAAGTTGTTGTTTATGATCATATTTCAATTGTTCTATTTGAGACAACAAGGCATTCTTGGATGCAACTAGATCACAAATCTGTTTCTCCAAAGATTTTTCATTTTGGTAAGATTTAGCAAATGCGACTTCAAAACCTTTCTCACGTTTCTATTTTTTTTGAAAAATGTTGAGTTGGAACTTATAGCATTCATTATCCTTAGTTAAAGTTGCAATTTTTATCTTGCAATTGCTTATTGATGTCATTGCACTTTCAAATTGAGATTGGGTGAGTCTCAAATAAGTTGGTCATGAGCTCAAGATGCGGATTAGACAAAGGTTCATCTTGTTCAACTCGAATCTCAACATGATCATTATTTAGATCTGAAATATAACCCGGAGTCAACGATTATCAATATTAACGTAAGGTCATCTTGATCGTCAAATATAACTACGGGATCCATTTGATTATCATCGGAATGAGATGTAGAAAATTCATGTTGAACACTCTGAGCCTTGTCGGATGCAAATGTTGGCGGGGATATCAGATCATTAAGGATTAAGTTTTGATCCCGACGAGACAAGCCATCGTGTCATACACTAGCACTGTGTCACTCAAGTGGAGCTCTTGCATGTTTGCCATTAACATCACAGTGCATAAAAGATAGCTTCCTGCAAGTCCTCCATGTCATCATCGGAATATGCATTAGCCATGAAGCTCTCGCTCCTTGTTGGTAAGAGTTCCACGGCTTCATCCTTGAGCCAAGAGTAAAGCCTCTTTCAAGTGATAAGCTCGCCTCTTGTCCTCTGGGCTAGGGCATGCATTGAAATGTATTTATCTTCTCATAAATACAGTTATAACATCGAGACCATTAACCCTAAATTGAAAGCATTTTGATCAACCACTTGAACCCGTTGTGGAGCACCCATGTTATTCCTTCCATTAACATTAAACCCTTGACCACTACTCATCTGACGACCATTTCCATGATTGAACCTCAACCCTTCCATTGTTAACAACATCTTGATTCCTTGTATTTGACGAGGTGCGAATGCGGTTGTTGGATTTGTTAGCAAATCGTCTGAAGGCTCTTGCAAGCATAAAAAATCCTTGATTCATTGCATCGAATGCATCTGCATAATCATTTGATTCACTGTAGAGTGCCTGATCATTGTGTGGTTGCATGGAACCAATTGAGTTTGTTGTAATTGTTATTGTGAAGGATCATATGGTGTAATCTGAACAGTTGATTGTGGACAGTTTGTGAAGGTTGTTGGTAAGGTCGGGAATTGAGGATAACATGCTTGAGCCTACAAAGCAAGTGTTTTATTATCCGAAAGTGAAGGCAAAGCAGGGACTCCACGGATGATTCTTTCTTTGTCTACTTCCTTTTGATGGTGCTTCAAATAGTCACACAACAATCCGTATGTAGCTTGAGGAAGATTCTTCACTTGACGGATAAAGATAACATACTTTTCCCAATCAGGACCAAGACTGTTCAGGAACTTTGTGTTGACTATAATCCTTAGCATAATGATATTATGTTTTTCTTGATTGAGTTCAGTGCCTCTAATGTCTCCCCTGGTTCAATCAAGAAGTGTTCATATGCTAAGTAGATTTTGGATTCCATGTCTTCTTGATTGAGTTCAGTGCCTTCCATTAGAAGATGAATGTGCTTCCACATTGCTTTAGCAAATCTTAGAGCATCAACACTATGAAGTATCGGATTGGGTAGACCCAAAAGGATATATTGCATTGCAAGTTCATGACTTCTAAGTGAAGAAGTTGATCGTAGTAAGTTGATCAAGACAGACAATGTTGGTGATATCATCTCTTGGTGGATTGGTCGGATCTCCTAGTACAATGATAGTAGGCATATGAAAAGGACCTTCAAGGATGACCTTCTTCAAAAACTTACCATGTGGCTTTTTGAGATCACAAAACCTAAAGAACCTTATCACCCATTGATCGTAGTTTCCAGGAGTGAGCATTGGAGGTCCGCCATCCGATCCAGCCTTCATGAATGGATTGTTGGCTACTTAAATCTTCACACATCTTTGCAAACCAAGACGGTTCCTTTGGTGTTGTAACATTCATAGCATACTTGGCAGGATACTGATTTTGAAAGTATGTGTAATGTTGTACTTGTTGACGAGGGTTTGGTGGAACCATTTGTGGTGGAAGAGGGTTTGCTCCTTGAGGAAAGTGTTGAAGTTGTTGCAATTGTTGTGGAGATGGTGGAGGATATTGTTGATAGAATTGTTGTTGTTGTTGTTGTTGTTGAGGATACTCATGAGGAAAGTAGCTAGAGTATGGTGGTTGAGACATCTTGAAACTTATGTTGATGATGGATCTTTGTAGTCGAATGAAAACGATGTTGATGAAGTAACCTTATGTAGTCCCAAACCGCTTAGCGTAGAAATCTTCCTTACGGCGTAATACCCAACTACAGCGTAGACAAAGCTTATGCTAGTGTTAGCTTATTACGCGTAGATTTGAGGAAAACTTAGCTTTATGCAGTAAACCAAAGACTTAGTAGTAGAATCCTTATGCATACTATTTGCTTAGCTGTATAGACAAGCTTAGGCTTAAGAAATGCTTAGGAAAAGAGATGCTACGCGAAGAGATTAGCAAGTAGGCTTAAACTAGGTTTTGCCAAAAATCCTTTACACTTTATACCAGTGTAAAAGATATCCAAAGTCGAAGTGTTTTCAGGCTTATCCAAGCAAGAAAATATGAGTAAACCAATAAATAATCTTGAAGATCAAATGATGAGCAACCTTACTGCAATGAGAGACTTAGGGTAGACAAAGCTTACGAGGAAAACTAGGGTTTTATTACTTGTAGAAAGTACAAAGTACCACCAAAACTAATTTTTATGCTTAAAAGTGTTTAGAAACCTGATTTAAATGATGAAAGAGCTTCAATATCACCAAAATAACACAAAAGTTTGAAACTTGATGATCTAAAACACTTTTTCACCTTTACGCAGAGTGAGAAGTATACGAACAAAATCAAGTTTAAAAACTATTCTACACACGTAAAGTTTCAAATTTGATGCTAAAAACTTAAACTTTAACACGAAATAACCCTTAAACCACCAAAATCTTGAGTTTTTAAGTGTAAAATTTGAAGCTTTAGGCGTATGAAATCTTTAGAACACAAAACCCACGCGTACGAAACAATTCTTCAAAAACATATATGTTTCACCCAACTATATGGCGATTGATACCACTGTTAGATCACCATATTGTAACACAAGCAACAATATGTAAGGGATATAGATGAGATGTAGAGCGGATGAACACAAGACACAAACACACGTATGAATACTTAATGTTATGCGTAGGATATTAGTAAAATGTGAACAACCAACCTTCAAATGAAGGTTTACAAGTGCTTATATAGGGAAAGGAACTAGGGCAACTGATGCAGGTTTTACTGACCAGGTCTTAATATTTATAGTGTATCGCTATACCTATGGTCTACCCTAGTGCACTAACGGGCAGTGTACCCGGTCGCGTGTAGTGTAGTAAATGGTAAAGCCGAGGTCGTCCCAAGAGCTATGTGTGTTGGATTATTACTAAGTCGAATTGTCACAGAATAATAATGGTTTCGATAGGGATTTAATTAATTAAACTACTAATACAGAATAAAATAAAAGCGGATAAATAGGAAAGGAAATCAATAGAGGAATAGTGGTGCTAACCTAGTCAATCCTCCTAGCTAGTTATGTCTACGTCTACTTACTTCCGACTACTTCAGGTGGGGTCAAATTGAGGGCGGCATTTGGTCAATTAGCCCTAACCTATCGGCAAAAAGATGCCACCACAGGAGAAATCAGGCACACCGTCATAAGTCTGTTGTTCTGGTCCCTAAGCCAAGTCATTAAGTACTACATGCTAGATTCAAAATAGTAGTGCCCTCGCCAAGTTAGGAACTTAGACACTACACCCCCCAATTCGTAAGTTCCTCCAAACGATAGGTGATCAGTTAATTGTACGGAAGTAAAGGTAAACGCAAACAAAAAAATTAAGGAATCATAACTAGGCTAGCACCAAAGGGTGCTTAGCAGCTCATATTAATCATGCAAATCAATTCAATATTCAAAGGTACGAAATACATGAATTGAAAGTAAAAGAAATATAAAACGCTAAAGCTTATCGTAATTGAGTGACTTCTTCCTTGGAAACAGACTCGTATGCTCCCCTAGACCGCCTTGAGCTTTTCCCACGTTCTCGAGTGTTGTGTGTGGAATGGGATGATTAGAAATCTTTGGAATTGGGGGGTATTTATAGGCCAGTTGGGTTACGGCGTAACAGAATTCAATATAGGAGTTACACCGTAACCTTCTATTTCTTCGTAAATGCACTAGATGCTAGTTACCGTAACCTTATAAGTGGTTACTGTTGTAGTCTTCAATAAACTCGGTTATGTCGTAAGTGATGCAAGATACGGCATAAGTATCGGCGACGTGGAACCTCTTTTGACCTAATGGAGTTATGTCGTAACCTTTGGGAAGAGTTACGCCGTAACCTGTTGATAAGTTGGTATTCGGGTCACGCATAATAGTTAGGTGTGAGAGAGGAGCATACCAGTAACTTCTTCAAAATAGGCATACTGTGATAAATTTTCACACCCCTAAATACATTTTGCGGGTAAATGAAAGAATTCAGTTGACCGTCATAGCATCGATTACAGTTATATCGAATGACCTAAAGTGTCGTTTGGAAAACACATCATTTGATTTTATAAAACATTCAGAGTTTACAAAATATAGGTTTCAAATGATAGTCAATATGTATGGAAATAAATTTGATACAAGCCAAACGATGTTTTGAAAGTGCATAAATCCTATGTGAGACGCGTCGTCACCACGACTCTATGATAATTCCACATGCATGCCGCCTTAGATACACGAGATAAAACATGCTAAAAGTGTCAACACAAAGGTTGAGTGAGTTCATAGAGTTTGTGTTGTCATGAAAACCTTTAAAGAACGTTCATGCAGCAAAGGCATTTCCACTTTCAGTTCCAAGTTCCGCCCATACAAAACTTGCAACTTGTGTGTTTACAACCCACTGCCAAAATGTGTATAGTTTATGTTCAAGCACATGATGTCAAATGAATTCACAATAGAACCTAACTTCGGACGTAGAACCATAGCACATAATCAATAGTACATGACTCAATGTATCTGTTAGTCAACCTGATATAGCACATTATTCGACGTAGAACTATAGCACATAATCAATAGTACATGACTCAATGTATCAGTCGTCAACTAATATAGAACATTATTCGACGTAGAACTATAGCACGCAAACAAGAACAATTGGTATAGTACAACATTCGGTTTTGAAACAATGGTGATCATGATAGAAGTTATCCTTAAAAATTTTAAAGTACTTATGAAAAATGGCGAAAATAGTTGAGCATGTATCTCCCCCAAAAATAGTACAAATCGATTGAAAATGGGGCTATGTAACTCACCTGGTGCAATGTTTATGATGATATAATGGTATCTGAAATGAGGCTAACCTCTAACCGTGACCTATTATGAATGATATGTTCTAATGTAAATCATGAAACAATGTCGTGCATGCAAACTCATATGATATCCATACCACTTGTACATTTGAAAATAATGTTTATCGTCGAAATATATGTTTATGACATCTCGTCATATTATAAAATACTTTACAAGTATTTACGTTGAAACAACCTCCTACGATAGTCGTTTAGTAATTTATTAGGAAATTATAGCTTTTCGTCGCAAAATAATATAATTTGACAATTCATGAAAGTGACTAAATGGCCTCGAAAAGCTAGTCGTAAAATGGTGCATATCGAGTGTTAGGAAACAAACTCAACTGTTTTGGAAAGCTTGTAGCATTATCTCAAAGTTTTAGCTTTTAAATTTTCATCATAGAGGTTTCGATCATGATGAAAAACATAGGTAAAGTAGGGTACTTGTACCAAAAATATTGTTTAAGGGTAACTTTCGGCAAAGTTTGAGTGACCGTATTTTACTCGTTACAACTCCGTTTGACGAATGGTTGGACATTTTGGAAAATAGGCTAGGCGAACTTACTTTTACTAGAAGACATCATTTTATAAAAAGTAATCCATCGATGTTAAAAACAACTCCCAACATGGTCATTCGCGGCCGAAATTTTTGGCTATTAGAAAATATATTAGTTATGCTTATATGAAATAGTTACGACAACCTTGTTTAAACGCGTGTAATTTAGTCGTTACAAGTCCGTTTTCTACGTTTTATATGTCCTTAGCTTCGTGTTAAAGTATACTAATATATTTTTGATAAATCGACTCATTTAGATAACGCTTAAGACTCATTTTTGACTCGTAAAAATTTAGGACAGCATGCTGAATTTTCTGAAAATATAGTTTTCGTCGTTAAACTTGAAAATAGCATAACTTCTTCGTTATAACTCCGTTTTAACCCGTTCAAGCGGCCACGTTTTCGTTTTGAAGTATATTTTCTGAATATCTAGCCCAAAACATTTTACAAACTGTCGAAAATTCCAGAATTAGCAAAAATGATCAGACCCTTATATATTGTTGTCGAAATGGATTTTTCTCGCGTAATACTTATTCTAACCACTTCAAATCAACACCAAGCTATTCTAAACCTACCATACACCTTCTTAGGGTGTCATGGGTTCCTAGACATCATCAAAAATAATATGTTTCAAGGGATAAATTATAGGATGATATATATTCATTATAAGTACTTAAAAACAAATAAACTGGTATAGATAATCATATAACTTGCATGTTTTCTTGCAAAAATGATGAAATAACATAAATATGAATATGAAAGAGTTATGAAGATCATGAAATGCTTACTTGAATGATTATGTGAAAAAGATGATGAAAACCTTATTAATCTATAGGTTTTTATTTCAAAACCTTAACATAGATCACTAATAATACTTGATAATCACTTGAGCTAGAAAAATTTATGGTTTCTCTTGTGTTCTTCACTATGGCCGGTTCTAGATGAGAGGATATGAGAGAGTATTTTTTTTTTACACCTTATGATATGTGCTTCTATGTGTTATGTTTGTATAATATTAAAAATAAATACATGTGTAAGGCTATACTAGTATATGTGTTGTCTAGTAGAAAAGATTTTTATGAAATCCTTGTGAGTGACCATGTTTTGGTCGACAATGAAAGATCAAAAAGAAAGGTGGTGCATTTTGTATGACAATGACATTTAAATGCAAGTATATTAGGTAATTTGTGTGTATAATTAAGTATTTAGGGTAGCGTTAGCTATAAATAAATTTTAACGGAACAAAATAAAATATATTGATGTCATAAAAATTATAAAAATACATTTCTTACAAGAATTTAGTGAAATAATAATTATCGAGTTGTATTTACGAAAACCGTCGTAATTATATAAATATAACAATTTATATACAAAATAAATTTGAAACACCGGGTAAACTAATATTATAATTTTTATAATATTAAAATGAGTATAAAAATATATCTGGACAATTTCTGGAAGTTTCGGATAAATTTTCAAAATAATTGATTATGCGATAGCGTTTATTTAATAGGAAAATAAACATTTAATGAAAAATGCAAAACCATGCATGAACTAATATGACGATGATGTTACTAATGATATGTAGACTAAATATAGTCTATATGAAATGTCCTCGATGATTACTCATGAATTCGCAGCTAAACCATTAAGGTTACGCGAATTTGATACTCGTAAACCTAGTTTAAGATAAATGATGAACAGTGAATCATGAATAGTGATTTTCTCCGGAATGAATAGTGTTTTGTGAATAGTAAACTTTTGAAATACGTTCTCGAATATCAAATCGACTTCAAAATGATGAATAGTAAAGATGAATAGTAAATTCGAGATGAATAGTGAAATTTTAAAGTTTGTAAAATGACACGAAATTACGAGTTGTCACATTCGCCACCCAAAAAGGAATTGGTCCACGAATTGTTCGTGTTGTCTCTCCGGTTTAGGGTTTGATGTGGCAAACTTTCCCATTCTCGAGCAAAACCCTCAAAAGACTTTTAGGTAACCAATTTTTACTTAATCTCCCAACTCATCAAACGGGAACTGTAATGAGATTAGGCTAAATTGGTTTGAAGGAGGACTTTTGAAAATTTGGCTCGACATGAATTGCTTACACATATGAGACTACTACTCCCTTCATTGCATGATTCTTCCTGAATTAGACATAGGTGATCAGGCTATGTATAATTTAGGAGTAACTATGCAATGCTTGGACTAATCGACTCATATGATGTTTGGTGTTGAGTCATAAACTCGCATGTATAAAGAGTATGCACTTATAATGATATGATGAGATGTTATGATGATGTAGTTATAGTCTAGGGTCAATGATGCAACCTAGTTCTCTATAACCGATTCTCTGATACCAATCTGTCACACCCCCAAATTACCTGTTTTGCAAAATGAAGAATTCACGGGGTTGACTGTCATAGCATCACAGTTACAGTTATATCGAACGACCTAAAGTGTCGTTTGGAAAACACATCGTTTGATTTAATAAAACATTCAGAGTTTACAAAATATAGGTCTCAAATGATAGTCAATATGTACGGAAATAAATTTGATACAAACCAAATGATAGTCAATGAATAGTGTTTTGTGAATAGTAAAATTTTGAAATACGTTCTCAGAATATCAAATCGACTTAAAAAATGATGAATAGTAAAATGATGAATAGTAACCGATGAATAGTAAATTCCCGAGATGAATAGTGAAATTTTCAAAGTTTGTAAAATGACCTGAAATTACGAGTTGTCACATAAATCTTTAGTAATGTTTCCATTTCCGCGTCTCTTTAGCTCCAATGCTCGTAATTTACCTGAAAGTGGAAAACAATGGAAAACAAGCGTAAATCCATATAAATGATATAAATAACGAGCATTATTGGGGGAAATTGACACTTAATATTCAGGACTATTTGATGTTATCAAATATCCCCCCACTTAAACTCTACTTGCCCTCAAGTAGACCTTGTTAGATAGATTCCTAAAAAGATATCTCCCAAAACCTGAAAAATATGAGTTTACAAATCCCTTATGCTAGAATAAAACAAAGCCGAACACCTCACGAAAGGGGAACAAACACTCAAATCTCTCAACTATTCTAAGTGTCAATTTCGGGTGATCACTCAATCGCACAGTCATAGCATGTATTCTATCATAAGCTTGGCGGTTACAGAAATCTCCACCACTAGAGTTAAGGGCTAAACAATTCTCGAAGGCAATATGGGTAGACACGACAAAGGTTAAGGGGTGACTCGTCATTACTAACATGTCACGGCGAAGTGGACAAAATCAATGTTACATGACCAAATCCATGGCCAAGACACCAACGATTGCTCGTTGCATCACCTAGACATGCTTCATGACTAAAGGGTAGGATAAGACATGGGATATATAATTGGTGTAAAATGAAAAACAAGTAGGTAGTCTAAATCTATAACCAAGTCATCACCACTTACCGTCTGCCCAAAGTTCAAGCTTAGAAGTCTAGAAACCGGATCATGAAATGCAAGTTAGATGTGTCATTAGAGGACGTCGTAATGGGCACACTACCTTTTCTTCTTCTGTTGGCATAATTACCAACTCCAATCTTTAAATGTGACCGAGGTGGCCTCCTTGATACTAATCAATAAAGCTCATACAATATGCTTATAACATCGCACTTTACAATATCATAACTCAATCAACTTTTTTTTTTCAACATAACATAATAACATAACATCCCCCCACTTGAGATGAACAATGAGAATTCGGGGGGTCTTCAATGATCTTCATAAATGTTGTCGATGAAAGCGTGATTTCCAAACCTGTCCACTCGAACCTTGAACTTAGGCAAATGATGACTTCCCAATCACAAATAAAGACTACAGGGTAGGCTAAGG
The DNA here is from genome assembly GCA_910596185.1 of Chrysanthemum makinoi. Taxonomy (NCBI): domain Eukaryota; kingdom Viridiplantae; phylum Streptophyta; class Magnoliopsida; order Asterales; family Asteraceae; genus Chrysanthemum; species Chrysanthemum makinoi. The sequence continues at coordinate 346,139,590 of OU343221.1, read as the reverse complement.
TGTATAGGTGTAACGAAACAATATACTGGGTTGACAAAATGAAAGGAATGGCTCAGAAGGGTGTATCTAGGGGTATCTTGCACTAAAGGTGAGTGCAACAAAAGGGTTTCACATGGGGGTCAAAAAGTCGAGGTGACTAATCGATAGACTCACAATGGTAGGCTGTTTGGGTGATAATCCTATAATATTGCCTTCTAAAACTAAAAAGTCCAAATGCATCGAGCTAACTCAACATACCTCGTCTATGGTCTCGAAATGATGCAAAGGCCAAGTTCTAAAGTTTACAAGCTACCGGCACACTCATAATTTGGCGGATTTGGGGTAAAATATTGGAAACGGATAAGGCTAATCTCACCATGTAACGTCAAGGGTTGTATGTGCTCGGCTAAGGTCTAATCTAGTTAGGTTCGGAAAAACATGTCAAAATTTTAAAAATGGCATAATTTTTCAAAATAAACTAGAAAAATGAGGGCGAAATAAAGTTCAAGAGATTAATTCTACTCCCGTCCCCCCACTTGAATTGTACAAAGTCCCTTTTGTACTAGGCATTAAAATAAAGGTGAAGAGAAAGGTAGAATTAGAGCGAGAACTTCCCTGAAATTTGCTTCAAAAAGAAGAAGGCCCACGAGAAAGAACCGTGCCTTCGTTTAAGCGTCATGAACAAACTTCAATCCCTGAAATCACAATACCTACAAGCATAATTCTAAAAAGAAAAAAAAATGAAAAACAAACCTAACTCACTTTCGTAGAAATCACGGTTGCATTTAGCGAATGCAACAAGCCTTTTAAACCACTTGGTGTCCCAAGTGGACGAGTGAAGTCTCGTGAGGGTTTACAGGGAACACACCCACAAAGTTCATTTAAAAACTAATACAAGGTTACTGTGTTTTAAAATGAAAGAATTAAAGTAGAGAAAAGTTACGTCGTAACTACTAAGAGGGAGTTACGCCGTAACTGGCAAAACCTGGTATGAGCTGTCAAGCGAGTAGTTACGGCGTAACCACTAAGATGGTATTACTCCGTAATTGGTAATGCATCAAGAATTCTGCTGCTAAAATGTTGGTTATGGCGTAATCACCAAGATGAGTTACGCCGTAACTTTGTTCAGATCAGCAATCGCGCTGCAGCAATTTGTTCCCCGTTTCCTGCAAAAAATGGTTAGAAAACACAAAACCCAACATAAAGGAAATAAAAACAAAAGAAAGGGATAATTCGGGTTGTCTCCCGAAAGAGCACTTTTCTTTATTAGCGAGTCTTTAAGTTAGACTCGGAGCCGCGGGGCTCCTATAGGGGCCTTTGGGCTTGCCCCACTTCCATCATTCGTTGGTATTCATTTATCCAATTATTAAGCCTTTTTTTCCTTGTAGAATTATTGAGTCCAATTGTTCCCAGCTTATGTGAAAGCCATTTATCACATGATTTTCCTCGGTCATCATCTTCAGTAATAATACTATCAGTAATGCTGATGCTGGATCTTGCACTGCCTATGGTGTCAGTGAGATGATTGCACCAATACCGCTTAACCAGTCCCTTAATGAATTTTGAGCTCCCAAATTCTAAGTTGTACCAATCTTCCAATGCTAACTTAACATCATGTTTCTCTCCCTTATGAGGGTATATCCATTCATCCGCTTTTCTTGCACATTTTTTAGGGCGAGTAAACGGTGGCCATACTGATTCGCTTTCTTTGGTTGACATCGAGTTGCAAAAATGTTTGTTTGGATTCAGAGTTTCCTCAATGCTTTGGAAAATTTCATCATGTTTCTGCTTATAATTATCAATACTCTCTTTACGATCACCAGTAATAGGTTTAGAGTGTAGAGTGGGATTCAGCGATTGAACATTAACAACATCATTAGAAATTTCAGTTTTTAGTTTTAAATGTTCTTTCATACTAAAAGTTATTCGTTCATTTTCAGTCCCCAAGGAAATTTGTTTTTCAAAAACCTTAATCTGAGCCCTACAAGTGGCCAGAAAAGGTCCTCCAACAATCAAGTTGTAAGCCTCCCGCTTTCCCATGTCAATAACCACAAAATCGGTGGGCAAGAAAAATTTTCCAATTTTTAAAAGCACATTGTTCACAATTCCCCCCATGCTGCATACCTTAGAGGAATCAGACATTTCAATCATAATAGTTGTTTCTTTTAAATTGGTAAGTTTGATTTTTTCAAATAAAGTGGTAGAGATAAGGTTAACCCCAGCCCCTAAATCAGCTAATGCGGGAATCTTAATGTTACCAATAGTGCAAGGGAGAAGAAAACTTTCCTGGTATTTTTGCTTTTCAGGGAGTTGGCTTGGCAGGAACTCGTCGTATTCTGCTTTATCATCCTCTCTTAGGTAGTTAATCCCAGAGAGATCATTAGTGATAGAGGATGTGCATTGCTCCTTTTTTGCTTTATCTTGCGCAAATATGGCATTGCAGGAAGTGGCTTTAGCATTACTTGTTTCAAGGTTCTTAGCCAATTGCCCAATTTGTGTTTCGAGGTTCTTAATTGTAGCATCTTGGTTACGTAGGTTCATATTGGTGTCCTCCTTTACTTTGACCATCGATTCCTTGAGTCTATCTCCCTTTTTTGCAGATTCTACGATGTGCCGGTGCATTATTTCTTCAAGGCTAGGTTTAGGATGATTATTGTTGATTCTTGTGTAGAACCCATGGGATTTTTCACGATACCTAGGTCCGTAATTATTGTAGCTGTTGAAAGGGAATTCTTTTCCATAGTTAACTTCTCCGATCCTTTTAACTTCTTCATTGGAGGAACATTCTTTAGAAGGACGAGTCCCATCTCGCTCAATTTGAATGGAATGCACATTTTTCTTGAGCTTCTTCATTTCTCTTCCAAGGCTTTCTAATTTGTTCTTTATCGCTGCAAGGCCCTCAATATCATCATTCTTACTTCGGTTTCTTCCTCTATTATGCCATTTGTGAGAGTGGTCTGCCATTTTTTGAATAGTTTCCAAAGCCACAGTGGGTGTCATACTAGGAATCGGCCCTTGAGAATCAATCATTTGTCTTGAAGAGATGTTCAGTCCCTTGTAGAAGACGTTCACTTTTTGTTGGCTGTTGAGATCATGAGTAGGGCACTTGTATAACAATTCGTTGTATCTTTCCCAAGCTTGGTATAACGTTTCATCACCCTCTTGCTTGAAGTTATGAATTTCTTCCAATTGCTTAGCCGTCTTTGATGGAGGACAATATCTCTTAATGAAATATTTTTTTAAGATAGGCCAAGTGTTGACAGTCCCTGCAGGTAATCGATCGACCCATCTTTTTGCAGCTCCCGTAAGAGAAATAGGGAATACTCGTAGCATTATAGCATCGTGTGAGACTCTGGGAATTTTGAATATGCTTACAATGTATTCGACATTGTCTACATGTTCATGGGCATCATCGGTGATGCTTCCAGAGAAGGGATTTGCAAGCAATTCCCTCATGAGTTGAGGTTTGATTTCGAATTGAGCATCTTCTGCAATGGCTGGCTTAACAATCCACGCCCTTGTTCTTATCTTGTCAACGCCAAATATTCCTCAAGAGTGAGGTTATCGATGTTAACAGCTTCCATGGCACCTGAAAACTTGAAATATGATCATGAGAAAAGTTTAAAAATGAAATGAAATACTTAATATCAATCCTAATATAACTCCCTGGCAGCGGCGCCAAAAACTTGATGCAGGTTTTACTGACCAGGTCTTATTATTTATAGTGTCTCGCTATACCTATGGTCTACCCTAGTGCACTAACGGGCAGTGTACCCGGTCGCGAGTAGTGTAGTAAATGGTAAAGCCGAGGTCGTCCCAAGAGCTATGTGTGTTGGATTATTACTAAGTCTAATTGTCACAGAATAATAATGGTTTCGATAGGGATTTAATTAATTAAACTACTAATGCAGAATAAAATAAAAGCAGATAAAAAGGAAAAGGGAAATCAATAGAGGAATAGTGGTGCTAAGCTAGTCAATCCTCCTAGCTAGTTATGTATACGTCTACTTACTTCCAATTACTTCAGGTGGGGTCAAATTCGAGAGGACATCATTTGGTCAATTCGCCCTAACCTATCAGCAAAGATGCCACCACAGGAGAAATCAGGCGCACCGTCAAAAGTCCTGTTGTTCCTGGTTCCCTAAGCCAAGTCATTAAGTACCGCTACATGCTAGATTCAAAATAGTGAGTACCCGGCCGTTAGGAACTTAGACACTACACCCCCCCCCCTAATTCTTAAGTTCATCCAAACGATAGGTGATCAGTTGGTCAAATTGCACAAGTAGAAAGGGTCGTCAGTTGGTCATATCTTAGCCTTCCCGTCTCGGTCCGCTCACCTAGGGTCAGTTGGTCATATCTCCTAGGAAATTGGCCTCTACCGCCATTTAAAACTACCGAATCAAGGGTGACTACCAAAGAACTATGCATGCATACACTTAGAAATAATTGTACGGAAGTAAAGGTAAACGCAAACAAAACAATTAAGGAATCATAACTAGGCTAGCACCAAAGGGTGCTTAGCCGCTCATATTAATCAAACAAATCAATTCAATATTCAAAGGTACGAAATACATGAATTGAAAGTAAAAGAAATATAAAACGCTAAAGCTTATCGTAATGGAGTGACTTCTCCCTTGGAAACAGCTCCGTATGCTCCCCTAGACCTACCTTGAGCTTTTTCCCATGTTCTCAGAGTGTTGTGTGTGGAATGGGATGATTAGAAATGCTGGAATTCGTGGGGTATTTATAGGCCAGGTCTGGGTTACGGCGTAACCAATATAGGAGTTACGTCGTAACCTTCTATTTCTTCATAAAATGCACTAGATCTCTGTAGTTACGGCGTAACCTTATAAGTGGTTACGCCGTAGTCTTCAATAAACTCGGTTACGTTGTAAGTGATGCAGTAGTTACGGCATAAGTATCAGTGGCGTGGAACCTCTTTTGACCTAATGGAGTTACGACGTAACCTTTGGGAAGAGTTACGCCGTAATCTCTTGATAAGTTGGTATTCTGGGTCACGCAATAGTTACGGCGTAATGTGAGAGAGGAGTTACGCCGTAACTTCTTCAAAATAGGCATACTGTGATAAATCTTTAGTAATGTTTCCATTTCCGCGTCTCTTTAGCTTCAATGCTCGTAATTTACCTGAAAGTGGAAAACAATGGAAAACAAGCGTAAATCCATATAAATGATATAAATAATGAGCATTATCGGGGGAAATTGACACTTAATATTCAGGACTATTTGATGTTATCAGCAACACACAAGTTCCTTTCCTTTCCTTATTGGGCTTGGGCCAAGGCTTATAGTCTTTTTACATAAGCCTTGCCTTTAAAACAAACATAAAAGCCTAATTAAGCAACCTATTACATGTTAATTACAAACACTTGAAATATAGTTTAGAAGTGATTCCAACATGCTAGACTTATAATAGTGAGTGCCCGGGCGTTAGCAACTTAAACACTCACCCCATAATTCTTAAGTTCATCCAAACGGTAGGTGATCAGTTGGTCAAATCGCACAAGTAGAAAGGGTCGTTAGTTGGTCATATCTTACCCTTCCCGTCTCAGTCTACTCACTTAGGGTCAGTTGGTCATATATCCTAAGCAACTAGCCTCTACGGCCATTCAAAACTACCGAAACAAGGGTAGCTACCAATAAACTATGCATGCATACACTTAGAAATAATTATGCGGAAGTAATATAAACGCAAACAAAACAATTAAGGAATCATAACTAGGCCAGCACCAAGAGGTGCTTAGCCGCTCATATTAACCATACAAATCAATTAAATATTTAATGTTACGAAATACATGAATCGAAAGTAAAGAAAAGATAAAATGCTAATGCTTATCGTAGGGGAGTGATTTCTCCCTTGGAGATAGCTCCGTATGCTCCTCTAGACCTGCCTTTGGCTTCTTCCCACGTTCTTTGGTTGTGGTGTGTGAAATGGGATGATTTGAAATGCTGGAAATCGTGGGGTATTTATAGGCTATTTCTTTGTAAATTGCACTAGATCTGCTGGTTACGGCGTAACCTTAGAAGTGGTTACGTCGTATCTTTAATAATTATTGGTTACGCCGTAGTTTATGCAAGATTTACGGCGTAGTTATCAGCGGCGCGGAACCTCATTTGACCTAATTCAGTTACGTCGTAATCTTTTGGGAGAGTTACGCCGTAATCTTCTGATGAGTTGGCTTTCTGAGTCACGCATTAGTTACGGCGTAGTGTGAGAGAAATCAGTTACGCCGTAACTTCTTCAAAGTAAGCATACTATGATAAATCTTTGATAATTCTCCAATTCCGCGTCTCTTTAGCTCCAATGCTCGTAATTTACCTGAAAGTGGAAAATAATGGAAAACAAGCGTAAATCCATATAAATGATATAAATTACAAGCATTATCGGGGGAAATTGACACTTAATATTCAGGATTATTTGATGTTATCAGCAACTCATGTCAAGAAAAGACCACACTCGGTGATAGATCCATTAGAAAGTGGAATAGAAGATGAGAATGAAGAAAACAATTTAGCAAAAAGAATTATACCAAACGTTTTGGAGTAGTGTATTTAGTTATCTTCAACAAAACATGTTTTGAATATTGTTTAAAGAATTTTCTCATGGATTATTTGTAAATATTGGATATTGTTTGGTTTTGGATTTACTATGAAAACATGTGTTTAAAAGTTTATCTCATATATATTTATTGTTGGTGTTGATAGTGTTGTTGTGTCACTCCAACAATATTGGCAGTTGTATTTACAATCCTGCTATATGAAATTAACAACTTCTAAGCATTCTATTCAGTTTGTAAAATGATACAACTTATCGACTATGTGTAAATATACAAACATCATATTTGAATATAAAACAAAACAGAATATAACACACCATAAAATAAAACAAAAAATTACAACTTAAACATCAAATTTTGACATAAGATTAACCAAAACGTATTTAGGTTGCATAATATCACACCAAAAATATATTCTTAATACAGTTCATAAGTATATACACACCCACTACTAAAATTTTCTTCATGTCACCAAACATAAGTATCTAACAAAAAAAAACAACCTTAAAGTGTCATTCATGAAACCTATCCGTTTTCCTAACAAACATGAAAAACAGGATACTCCAAATCATCATCAGAATCTATAAACATGAACTTAAACCTTATCATCTTCCCATACTTAAACAAACATTCTTCAAAAAAGTGGTTCCAGTCACCTAATGCATTCACATGATTCACCCGGTATGGATTCTCTCTATGATAATCCATCTTAATTCGCATCATGGATTCTACTGCCTCATGCCTAAGCAGTGCAGCTTGAAAAAAATGCATAGGATGATTATCAAGAAAATCAACTGGAATAGCCTGGTGTTTAACAATTACCAAAAAAAATATAATTACCAATTCTACTATAAATGCATAGAAAAAAAGTAAACACAAAACTCAAACTTACAAGTCTAGAGAATGCCAGAATTTCAGAAGACCTTTTGTAAAAGACATTAGTTCTCTCATCAAAATGATCAAGGTGACCAAACCATTGGCAAATGTGCTGAATTCGCTCATCCCCTGTTTCAAAAATATCAAAATAAATCTTAAAGATATATGTTAAAACATATTATACCTTACAATTAATAATAACAACCGAATATGATTACGAGATTACTGAATAACAAACAAAAAACACATAAACAGCTACATAGACAACCTCCATCTCCACTATCAAGATAATGTTGTGGAAAAAACAACTGCGTCACACCCAGAAACTGACCCTGTATCTTTGCCCTACCATCAACACCAAACACGGTTATATTCAAGCTATTATTCTCCAATTTAGTAAAAACAATAACATCCCCAAACTCAATATCGGAATATTAAAGAGCAGCCAACCACATTTCCTCATCCATAACATACACAGCATTATCAACATGACCTCCTTCATGTACAAAATTAACATCCACATTAAACTCCATTCCTTCAACAACAACAACAACGGTAGCTTCCAACCCAATACCAGCTAGAAAACTTGTGGGCAATGTCTGAGACAACAACATGATTCACAATTATAACAGATAATAAAGTACACTTATTGGTAAAAAATGTAAAAAAAAATATGTAATTCTTATAAATATATAAATCAAATCACCTGTGGAATATGAGGGTATGGCAGCCTATAACTCTGAACCTTATATGACGACTTTCTACACCAGCATATTCCTCAACTTCCAACCCATGAGAGTCATAGCCAGTAACGTAAAAAGATTCATCAACTTCTTGAACAAAGTGTAACATATGAACATCCGTATACATATTTTTATGAACAAATTCTACCCATTTGTTACCTAAAATCCTAATGGGACCTCCTAACCGAGCAACAATCCTTACTTCTTTCCGTTGTCTTTGAATCCCAGTTAAATATAAATTTTGATTCCCATTAAAAGCAAGGTCAGCAAATACTTGAGGAAGCTTGAGAAACCCAGGGTACACAGTTATGTTTGGTCGCACCACAAACTCAATTGGCATGATTACCTTCTAAAACAATTACAAAAATATTAAAACTCTACTAATTTTATGAATAAGAAAGAACATTAAAAAAAGAAACGCAACAAACATTTAAAAAGTTATACGCAAAACTAAATTTATACTAACAATGGTAAAATCAAACAAATATGTCCACATAACAGCAATTCAAATGTAACAAGAGCAATAACTCCATGTCGCGTAAGTGTGAAATTATTATTAATCGTGATTACAAATAAAAACAAAAACAACCAATACTTCAAGAATTGTAATTGGCCTTATTAACTTATAAATATTCTAAATAATGAATATAGTAACTAATTATAGCAAACAACCAATGAGGGTAAATCATTGTGCAATTAAACTTAGGGTTTTGACTTTCTACTAAACCTGGCAATTTCAAAACAGAATATGATAACCAAGACTCCAATACTATTTCGCCTAATTGAGAAACTGTAAATGCCCACAAAAGGTCCAATAATATTTGGTGCAATGAAACTTAACACAATAGCATTTTAACAATAAAATACTAAAAAACAAAACAACACCAACTGCAAAACAAATGCATAGAATTATAACTATAGAATATGGAACAACCATGAAGAACCAACTGCATTACCTATTTCAAGTAGATGACCGGAAAAAAACAAGCCCCAAATTAATGTTGATGATTCAGATGAACAAACAAGTTGGCCACTATTAAGTACAATAACTTATGTATGATTTGATATGTGTGTAGTGTCAGCTTCTAAAAAGTGTATATAGTTAGTTATGTATCATTTGATATGTTTGTAGTGTTAGTTACTACAAAGTAAAAAAAATTCCCAAATGAATTTTGGACTATTATAAAATCAAACAAACAAAATATTAACTAAACAAAGCCCATTACATGTTAAAGATTATAATCCATTAAGCCAAGTTTTATAGTTATATATCTTACAAATAGCCCAAATGACATTTACAAAACTGATCCATCACACTCAAAAAATTATATCCCAAACAGCAGCCAAGTTAATTACATAGAAAACATAACATTTGAATATACAATGTAATGACATCCAGAAAACAAAATTAATTATTAACAGCTAAATAACCAACAAATTAGGCAACACAATGCGAAAACATAATACCTAAAAATATCATTTACCACCTTCTATGTTAAGGAAACCGTGGAGTTTGATAGACTCCTTGAGATCGTTTTGAGCCTTAGGGTTTAACAATAACAATGATAATAAGATGTACACGCAGCAGAATAGAACAAACAACTATGTTATTGACACAAGGTTTTTCCACATCTCCTCAATTATTATTTGATCAGAATAATAACGTGTTACCTAATTGTAACAGGGATCAAAGCCTTCTTTGATCTTGAAGATAACTAAACTACTTACCTAGGCGTTTACAAGACTATACACCTAGGACGCGCACACACCTTTAGTCGACTACATTATGGAAGACTTAATTAATTAAAACCTACACCCCATGTCCTCTTTATATACTAGAGGATTAGGGTTTACAAATCTCTACGAAGGACTAAATAATAAATCTTCTTTTACAAGCAAGTCCTTCCATCTTTTTGTAGATTTACTTCTTGTCACGTTAAGCCCTTGATGTTTCATTCTTTACTGTTTTGTATCATTAAATCAATAAACCCAACAGAAACCATAACCATTATTACTATGCTCATCAAAATGACTCAAAAGAACATACTGAGCATTTCTTACATCAAATAAAACACTCCAACCATGCTTAAGCTCATTTTCTTCAACATACTTTTCCCATTGTTCACCATCATGCCCAAAACACCAACAACAGCACGAATCTTAAATTCATAAACCTTATTCACAAACTTTGCAAACAACCATTCACAACTTCTACCATCAGTTAGCTCAAACAACTTTAGTGGGACTTTGATACCATTTTCATCGCCATTTTTAAATGTAACTAAAAACGACATCTTAACGTCTAACAAACATAAAATTATTCATACGACATGGACACACAAACCAAACTCAACCACAGTATTTTCTTTCCAAAACTAACATAAATAATAGTGTCAATTACAATTAGTACACTACATCAAATAAAACACTTGAACTATGCTTAAGCTCATTTTCTTCAACATACTTTTACCATTGTTCAGCATATATCATGCCCAAATCACCATCAACATCACGAATCTTTAAATCATAAACGTTAATCACAAACTTTGCAAATAACCATTCCCAACCTCAACGATCAGTTAGCTCAAACAACTTTAGTGGAACTTTGATACCATTTTCATCACCATTTTTAAATGTAACTAAAAACGACATATGTAACGTTTAACAAACATAAAATTATTCATAAGACATGGACACAAAAACCAAAATCAACCACAGTATTTTCTTTCCAAAACTAACATAAATAATAGTGTCACAACAACATTCACAACAACATCTACAAACTCTATTTAAAAAGCATCTGTATGCGTAACAAAACAACCGAAAACCATAATATGCACATAAACACAATCACCATAGACAAACACAATAACAAACTTCTTAAAAATAACATAAATAAACTTACATAATAAAAAACGCACAGTAACACAAACTAAAAAATCAATCCTCACTCACGTGCTTCATCTTATGCTATTTAACAAACGTAGATAAAACTTAAATATGATATTAAATACATAATAAAGAGTTCAAACACACTACAAAAAACGCAAGGAAACACATACTAAAAAGTATATCTAAACTACAAACACACAAAATACCATTCACATTAATACACTAAACTCTGATTTCAATAATCCAGCACAAATCAGGCACAATAATTGGGGGTTTTACAAATTAGCAACAATAAACCATGCAGTAGCAAAAAAAACATATACATCAAACAACATATACTAACAAACACGTACATAATATTAAAATAAAACATGCAGTCTAAAAGTTCGTTTCTAACACAAAAAAAAGGAAACATTATAAAAAAACAAAATTCAACTTTAATTATACTAATGCAGACTAACCAAAATCAATTTTGGTAAAGAAACTAACATTGTATATTGGCAAAAATAACAACTGAATTCGTGGAGATGATTTGCACTTCGTGATCCTAGGATGTTAAACAGTTAAATATAAAATAACGAAAACATTAGAACTAAATATAATACAAATTATGTGTACAAATATAATAATATCTTAATACAAATTAGGTGTACACAATATAATAATATGTTAATATAAAAACACTGTCATATTATTTAAATAATAAAAAACTATAAACAAAAAATTTAACAACAATTCATAAAAAAAATGATATTAATTGAAATTAAAATATCTTAATACAAAACTGAAAAATAATTATTCTAAAAAAAACATAACATTAATCATCCAGAAAAAAATCTAAATCAATCATATAGTCATCATCAATATCACGCCCCGAAGCCTGCAGCTGCTCAACTAATGTAGTTACTTTAGCCAATTTTGATAAAAGTTTTTTCATGTCACGAACGCTGATTAGTCTGTTGCCAAAATAAGACTTTAACCAATCAACAAGCGTTCTAACATCATTTACACCTACAAATGACATTAACACGACTAATTACTTAAAAACAAAACGTTAATATTAAAAAACATGTTAGGAATTGGAAATTCCATAAGGAAGTGTCGATCACCCCAATTATAGTCTAGCATATGTTAGCTCGTAGACATATCGTTATTTACGTTATTTAGTATTTATTTAGTTAGTTATTAGCGTAGATTAGTTTAGTGTAACACCGTGGAGGAAGGACGGGTCTTTACCCACTGTATGCCTGATCCACAGTCCGACAGGAGGACATTTTTCTTGTAACTATAAATACCCCTTCCATCCTTGGAAGGGGTGGAACTTCTAATCTAACCTTTCACCTTTTTGTTTATCTCTCTAGAATTCCCTCTCATCTCTTTCACTCTCTAAACATGGCATTCATATACTATCACCATCCTATACCACCCGAATCATCAAACAACATATATTGTATGATCCTACAATTGGCATCAGAGCCTAGGTTGTGTTGTTTGTGTTGATTCGAATGGTTTTTTTATGTGGTTTGTTTGGTTCTTGTATGCGATTTGTGTATCTTTGATGCGGTTTGATACGTTTTTGGTGATGTTTAAATGAGTTTGATACGGTTTTGTTGAAGTTTGTTGTTGCAAAAAATCTGGTATTAAAAAGTTTTAATCAATGGGGATGTTTGATATGGTCTTAATAGTTTTTTTAAATGCTGTTTGAGTCATAAATTTGCTGTTCTGGTTGCTGCTGATCTATGTGCGATTTGAATGTTTTTTCTTCGATGCAGTTTGACTGAGATTCTACTATGCGGTTTGTCAAAAGGTTAACCGTTTTAATGCTAAACTGGTGCGTTTGTGACCATTTTCATCGCTGCGGTTTGTGGTATTCTTAAATGCGATTTGTCACTGTATTGTCCAAATTCGTTTTCTCTATGCGGTTTGTCAGTTTTTCTGTCCATGTTCATTGTTACTTATGCGGTTTGACTACTGAGTCAACTACGGTTTGACCTGAACATGTTGACTGCGTTTTGTCAAGATGTAGATGCGACTTGTCAATTAATTCTGCTATGCGATTTGCTTAATGGAAGTGCGTTTTGACACATTTTTGGCTATGCGGTTTGTCTAATAAAGTCAAATGCGTTTTGGTCATCAAAGGGACATGCGGTTTGAGTATTAAAAGGACTATGCGGTTTGTGTCAAAACGGTTTTAAGATGCGGTTTGTGTGAAATTGTGAGAATGCGTTTTGACCATGATTTATGATGCGATTTGTGAATTCTATAACTGATGCGATTTGAGATAATGATGAATTTTGAAAACCAAGTGAGACTAGACACTTTGGATGCGTTTTCACTAATACAAGACCAGTATCAACATTCAAGATTCATACAATTCCACTTACATTAACATCATCAAATTACACAACATCAATCATTCATCATATTTTTATTTCAAGATTCATTCAACAGATAACATCATCAAGCTATCAAGATATCAATCCTACATGCCTATGCATCAAGAAACATCGCCAAAATAAATCTAAAAGCATTTAACTACTTCTTTCATCATCAGCATACAACAATATTATCATTCTACTTGCGTCTGTTCTACTCAAATCAATATCAAATATTATTCACGTCAACAATCTAATCAAAGTTCATTCATCACAGATCTTGTGATACTTCTACAACAAGTCTCAACCTAATCCGAATGTGCTATCCGAATCTTAAATGAATGAAAAATAACATTTACGTTGTAACACCCCAACCAGACAAGGGTAGAAGTGTCACATTCTGGTGTCATATCAGAACATACAAATAAAATTTTACAAGCGAAAGCCTTAAAGAATAAAGTACCAAGTCAGATAGACGAATGACTTACAAGGAAAATACAAAATCCAATATGTCTAAAATAAAATGAAATCTCCAACAATATCCCAACAAAATAAATCCAAATAATAAGGTATCTAGGGTTGGTCCACTCAAATCATCCAACTCTCAGCCCATCAAAGCCCATCTTCAAACCTAACACCTGCCGCAGGAAAAGAAATGCGGCTGAGCTTAAAAAGCCCAGTGAACAGATATAACAAAACGAAAGCTAAATAAAATCTGAAATACGAAATGAAACAAAGGAAACGGATAACAAAGTCGCAGCGAAATGAGAACAATGAGTCAATGAGGATCCTGCAGAACACAATTATACAGATATCCAAAACGAACAGATAACAAGGAGAACAAAGCAAAGCAAAGCATCGATGACATATAAACAAGCCCTTACAAACCAGACATACAAGAACTGAAACCTAAGCAACATAGCAGGCGTAGCATCCACACAACATATATGTCACACAATCAATTCAGGAAATCAGGAGACATACAAGCCAAACAAATGTCTACAGGAAAGCGGAAGCAATTAATTAATCAGTGAGCATGGCAATTCACACAGGTCAAAACCCTTAATTGAAAACATAACTAGTATCATAACAGCAGTCAAAAACATGGCAGTCACACGTAACAAGTAGGCATACAGTATGAACACTATAATTAAAAGAATTGAAGACATAGCAGGGCAATTAAACAAGTTAACAAGCTAGACTTCAAAAGTTGAACCATTTACCCAATCAAACCATGGCATAAACAGAAATGCAAACATGGCAGGTTAACAACAAGTAGATAAGGATACCACGAATAGTCATAGTCCACGAGATTAAATCGAACGGGGTACAAAAGATAAACAGATCAACAATCGATTGCACACAAGCATGGTTACCAGACAAATCAAAAGGATCACATAACAGTAAGATAGCATATCTTCAGATAACAACAGGTAAATCTTATAATCGCATATTAATCATATCATAACAGGGTAATTAGTAGTCATATAAAACATGAATATCATAATCAAATCCAATAACATATAATAACCCGGTACGTGAATGGAACCTTAGTCTGAAGTAACGGAATTAAGGTGTGACAAATCAATGTAATGGAGTATCTATATCTTGGTAACAGTGAATCATATAAGGGTACTGAGTAATGAACAAGTAATACAGATTATGGTGCGTTAGGGAAATACGGAATGTACAATATAGGTTTATCAAAAGTGTAAGGGTTATCAGAAATCTATCCCGAGCCAACAAAACAAATCAATATCAATAGTGGCAATAGTCGCCATTAGTATCCAATAGTATCCATTGTATTCGGAGGGTGACTCGGAATACCAAACCAATAGGAGGGAGACCTCAAGAACCAATGGAGTAGCTAGCTCCCGTGACCGCGGAATTGTGAAGACACGTATGCACACGACATCATTCACCGCATGCATCATAACATATCAGATAATGTAACAAATCTAGGATGCATCCATAGCCCCTGCAGAGAGATAGTGGCCATACAATATATATCGAGCTCATAATCGATAACAGAAAGGGACGTGGTGTGGAACATCACTCAACCACACTAAAGTCATGCCATTGGTGCATCAATGACACGGACATGGAACCCCCATGCCTAGTGAACAATATTTGGCCTGTATCAATCTGAAGGGTCAAAGCATAATCATATCATAAGGGTTCATATCAAAGGTTCAGAAGGCAAAGGTTCATATCAGATTTCCATAACATAAGTTCATAATCAGAAGTTTATAATCAGATGGTTCATAATCATAAGGTTCATAAACAGAAGTTCATAATCATAACAAACGAATATCATAGCGAGCAGAATCATACCAAGGATAGCATAAGGGAATTATAGCAAAGGAATATCATAAGTGAAGTAAAGTCAAGGATCGAAAGTCATGAGAAATCCCTACTAAAAAAGGATAGAATATCTGTACCTTATTCGGAGCAAATCACAATGAAAGTAAAATCAAGAAAGAGGATCAATCCCGTCGCCCGGAACCTATATGAATTAGATAACGTTCCATAAGAACCAGATTACTTGTTTTAGACGGCTTTCCATTTTTAGCAGGTTTCCACTTATAGTAACTTCCATTTTAGGTAAGTTTCTATTTAGCATGTTTCCCGTATTATTTACAAATAGCAATTAAATTAAGTTGAAGACTTAATATGTTAAACACTATAGTCTAGACTTTCAAATGACAAATAGATAAACTTAAAGACTTAATATTATCAATATTATAGCTTGGGGTTTAATTATCAATTTTAGCAAACTTGAAGGTTTATTATGACAATTACTAAAGTTTAGGCTTAAAGTGTAAATTTAGTTTCTAAAAGACTCACGTAAGTTTTAGTGAATTAGATGGCATTTCTTAAGCAACACATTTAGATGCACTGAAAGGAAACGTAACGAAATTGGGTTACAAAACGAACACGCTCTTGGTATAAATATAGTACCGAGACTCGACGAACAAACACCTTCGACACCCACATATTTCGACCTCTTTTAAATCATAACATGCGCCCCGACTCCACGACAAGCACATGCAACCTTAACCCGAATCGATACATATACTACACTGCTGACTAACCCGAAAACACCCATTTATACAGATTATCATTTGGTATGCATGCATGATTCAGTCCTATGTTATCCTATACGACCCATACCCGAATTAACATCACAATTCGCATATGATCACCTTTCTAGTATACAACGAGACACATAAAATCACTACCCTCAATGTGTATATATAAGAAAACATTACAGTTCACTCACAAGTATCAAATTTGCATGAGACAGTTCAAACATGCTACGTATCCTAGTATGGTTCCACTTATTACTTCAAGTTACAATCTCATATATCATTGTACGTAGGATTTAGCGTGATCTCATGCATGTGTTTGGTTAGTAACCCACGACAGGCATCATATGGAGAAACAAAGAAAAGAAAATTACAATAAGGTTATGTTACTATACCTTAGATGTGTACGAGTGGAAGACAAACAGAGGAACGAAACGAGGTCGAAACAAAAACAGCCACACCCTATTCGAATCAAGACTCACGATCACGAACCTTCTCGGAACACCCACGTGGTTCTAATCCTTAAAAGAAGCCTCGAACCATTTTTATTGGAGCCCTTCACGTTGACAGAAAACAATGGAGATGGAGGATTTATTTTATTTTTTTTTT
Organism: Chrysanthemum makinoi; assembly: GCA_910596185.1. Lineage (NCBI taxonomy): Eukaryota > Viridiplantae > Streptophyta > Magnoliopsida > Asterales > Asteraceae > Chrysanthemum > Chrysanthemum makinoi. The sequence goes on along the minus strand of OU343221.1, from coordinate 346,122,452 downwards.
TGCCGTGACTTTTAGTTGGGGGCTAGGGTTTGTGTTTTGAATTGTTAAATGGTAATTAAATGGGATTAAATGGAAATAATAGGGAGGTGATTTAGGGCGTGATTATAGCCTGAACAAAAAGGGGATTGAGACTAATTCCATATTTTCCATCTTTGTCAAAATGTGATGAACCTAGACCTCCTTTTAGTGTAAGTTAATTTGTACATGATTAAATATAATTTGGTACTTTAGAAATCATTTAATTGTGTAACGTTTATTTGTAGGCATAAGTTAAATATATTTATCATAGTCTTGCGTAAATTATTTATGAGATAAGTGTTAAACGTAATTAACGAGGTTGACGCGTTTTACATATTTAGCCAATATTAACTTGAGGGGTACAATGGTCATTTCACACGTTTGAGATTTTAGGGTTTTACATACGTTATTCCGTTTCATTTATTCGTTCATGACTCTAACTCAAAAGAAAATTCAAGATCTCAGAAAACAACGTGTTTCAAAGGTATTTAACAAGATCACCAATGAATGATATACATGATATTCTTCACAGATTCAAGAACAAGAATCATAATGATATTAAACTGAAGGATCTTTGTTTCGACTTTATGTTTGGTTTACCAAACTCATATATATTAAAGGATCTACACACAACTTGTCAAATACATCATCGATCTAACGTTTTTGTTTATGACTGAATTTAAAGAAATGATTTTAACAACCTTGTTAATTCAAATCTTTGATTCATTTATTAAGAAAAACAATCAACACAAAGAAAATAAAAACAGATTATGAATTAATACAACCTTCCTATGGTTTGTTTTATGTCGTGTAGCCTTGTCTTACCTTTCGCCATCCCTATGGAAAGGTAAAGAGGAGACGGTGCTTCATTTTATTGTCTCTTATCATCATCTCAAGCCATCTCTGTGGCGAGATGGTAGTTATCATCACGTTAATGATCCGGCTCTGATGTGAAATAATATGTGAGAGGTGCGTTTGTGTGATGATAGGGTGGACAGAATGGGAGAGAAAAAGCAGGTTTGATGAGTGAAATTTGGATTTGGGATGCAGAAGTTAGAGGCGTACAACATATTTTTGTGGATTAGGGTTTGGAGAAGTTTTATTTGTCTGCTATAATTTTAAGGGAGATTAGGGATTTTAGTGTGTGTGCGTTATGATATTTATCCCCAATTATTAGGGTTCGCAAAATTAAAACTGAACTGGGCCGTGGTATGTTATTGGGCCGGAAATTGGATCTGTGATTATTCTTGTGTTCATGGGCTGAATTCATGATTGATGCAATTTTGATGTACGCTGGACTTATTCATGGGTTTGAGTGGAGCTAAGAATGGATTTGAGTGGACCGGTATATATCACGTTAAGTTAATACTTGAATCACGATAAGTGAAGTTGTAGGATTTTATATCACGTTTACTCATTATGATATACTTCGACACAATTTCGTCCACATTCTTTGCTCACCTCGGACCACTAATTGGATCAAGTTTGAATTATTATGGACTTGATTGGATCTGGAGTACGTTTTTGTAAGTTGAACCAAGTGGGTCTTTCATTTTGATCATGTGATGCATATTGATTAAAGTCATTGGACCAAGCTTGTGTCAGATATGTAATAACAAGGATCTGGATGATGAACATAATGGAATTTTCAAAATTGGATCACAAATATGAAATTTGTCAACATGATACTTGGATAAAAGGAGATTTGACGATGATGAGATTTGAGACGTGTGAGTTGTAATTTGAGTTATGATATTTGATGATAAGAGTTGTTGAGTTATGTGGTTTGATACTTTGGCTCATACATCTTCACAGAGGATACTATTTCACGACTTGAATTGGTTATTGAACAAAGTTGATCACGGGGTTGTTTGTATGATATTTCTCATTGGGTTCTGAAGTGAGGTTTTCCGGGCGTGTTTACTTATTTCGTCTTCTTTCTTTCTATCCTTCCGTGAAGATGACTTGTTTGGGCGTTTAAAGAGTGCGATAAAGACTTGGCTATTTAGTTACTTTTGTGATTCTTTCTCGCTTAACCCACAAATTAGCTATCACTTCGGTGTCTCACGCAGTTGAGGATATGTCAAGAGGTTTTGTACATTGGGTACACCGTTTCTTTTCACAAGGATTAGTGCAAGCTTAAGTAACAAATATGGGTTATTCAACTTCATGTTCAAGATTGGTATATCGGGTTTACTTCTTCTTGTGGTCACTGCAATAGCTGACAGAATACGTGAATGATATGTTCGCCAAGGTATTCAAAGGATGAAATGTAATCAACAATTCTCAGGGAATATTCGATGCCACAGAATGTCTATGATACTTCGCAGTCTAAGAAAAATCTTTCAAGAATCTACAGCGTCAGTCATGATATCCCAGGATTTATGCGTATGACACGAACTTCTCGTGCAAATGGTCGTACACGTTATGATGCTTCCGAAAGTTCGAAACCATCATGGGGGAGAAACGTGTACTCTGATGTTTTACGGTCAACCTCCAGGGGAAAGTAGTGTATTCTACTCGACTTAGTATGGTTTGTGAAGTTGTCTACATATGGGTAAAGAATTGTTGATGATATTGTTGAAGATGGAGGATGAATCGTTGATGAACCGCTGCATGTTCCCCTAAAACAGATATTCACCGAAACCAAAGTCATCATAAACATTCAAACTGAGATTGTTTACGGTTTAGTCTTGATTTTGTAAAATGATGGATCTTAAATATTGTCTTCGATGATTCGGGTGGTCTAGGATTATGATGATACAAGAAAGCCATTGTTAGAGAGATGAAGAGAGTAGAGAGGATGCTCTTGAAAGAGAGTTGTAAAACAACAAATGCAAGGTTAGATTCCAAGAAGCAACACCCTTCCCTTAGTGGGAAGGGTATTTATAGTTACAAACTAATACGTCCTCCTGTCGGACTGTGGATCAGGCATACAGTGGGAAGGGTATTTATAGTTACAAACAGAGGGTATTCTCCTCCACGGTGTTGGACTAAACTAAACTACGCTAATAACTAACTAATAAACTAATAAATAATGTAACTAAATTTATGTCTACGAGCTAACTTATGCTAGATAATATTTGGGGTGACCGATACTTCACTATGGAATTTCTAATTCCTAACAATCTCCCCCTAAGGGAGGTCACCCCATGTTTTACATTTCGAATCCAAACATTCTATTTAATCTTTAGTCTTGAGCTCGTAGACATTAATTCTTCACCATCTGCATCTTTTTGCTTTAGCATTGATTCTTTAAAGTCCGATTACTTTGTACTTTAATTGGAGGTCTTTTATTTGATCCACATCATGATGATCTTTGAGCTTTCTTTGAGATCATTAGCCACAGTAAATCTCTGGATCACCCATTATTGTGTTGCCATCATGTGATGTTGTGACTTTTGGACCGACATGCTCGTACTTTCAGGATCATGACATCTTTCCATCAGATTAACGGAAGCTTTATTGGTTCATGATATTTGCAGCAGCGTAGCAGAAGCATAGTATAAGAATATCAGAGCCGGGTTATGTAGATATGCACTAGTCATGATTTCTTCAATTAAGTGTGGATGCTGTGAGCATGCGGCTTTGGATTGACTTCTCAATTCTGATCAGCTACAACTGTCCAAATGTACATGCAAACAACAGTTAGCAATAAATCACACGAAAGTGTCTTTGATCACTTTTGTTGAATTGAGGTACATGGCCCATGGTTCCCTGTTGATCAGTACAAGTACTGCCTGTGATCAGGTATGATTCCGAAGAATCTCCTTGACAGGGTTTCACAGTTGTTCTAGCTGTTCTCAAACCGGAATGTCTCAAAGAAGACAACACGGAGTGAGTGAACCAACGAATTGAGATTCTCTGATTGATGAAAAATTGATTTGAAAACAATCGCGTATTGAGAAGAAAGAGTTTTGCAATACGACGAAGGTTTTATGAGAAAGATCAATTTTCAATCAAAAATACCTTTTGTATTTGAATAGAGTACACATTCGACGTGCTAGAGAAAAGAAGAGATTTGTACATCGAACGGTTTTTCCAAAAGTATTTTTCAATCAGAGATACTTTTTTGAATTTGAAAATGAATACACATTCGATGTGCTAGAGAAAAGAAGATTTGCACATCGAACGGTTTTTCCAAAAGTATTTGTCAATTCATTTCCTGGACCAAGGTTGATTTAAGAATGAATTGCCCCATTGTTTCTATCCAGTTGTCACAAGCTTGATCTTTTGCAAGATCTCACATGTCACCCACCAAGAGCTTGTTTGATGTTGGCTCTAGAAGGATTTCCATCTTCATCGTGAATACTTTTACATATCACTCGGATGTTCTGGCAATACCACAAGGATAATGCGTAGGACTCTCAATATGTACTTACTTTCCACATTGTGTGAAACAGCAAGTCTTCATTAATTTTGAGTCCTAATGAGATATTGTGGATGATCTCTTGGCTCTAGACTCAATTGTGCACATTTGGTTCCTATGCCGGAGACTAGGGAGAGGGTCTCCTTCTTCAATATCAACAATCTCTAAGAGAAAGTCGATAGATAATTTAGGTTCCCCGTGAGAATGAAACAAGTCCTTTTAAGAGGAACTTGAGTAGCTTGGGAAGTTAGGTGCAGTGCATCACTGGGTCCATGACGTCTTGTCTTCAATACCAGTGTTACCTTAGTAACAACCAGTAGCATATGATTTGAACCCGGTTTCTGCCCTAAGGTTGAATTAATGGAGGGCTATTTCTTTTCACCCTTTTTCACATTCAATTCTTTTTCATTCTTCAACCCCTTCAGTGCTTACCGGGACTTCATTACTAGAACCTTGTTGGGTTTATTCCAGTTCTAACTCTATCTCAGTCCGCACTCTTCCCATATTCTCATTTTTCTCCTTTTTTTCATCATACCTAAGGACTCTACACTATCTAGTGGATTGTCCCTGGGTAGATCCCTCTGGCTCTGGCGGGATCGTGGGAACGAATACCTAACCTAACCATCCTTATAACACCATGCATAAAGTAAATTGATCGGTCTTTTGGTATTTGCTCTTTCCTTCTTGAAACCAATTGAAAAATCATTTGGAAAATCAATCAAGGTACTTGTGATAAAATATCAAAGCATTTTGTACCTTAATTGTTTTGATCATTTAGAAATTCTCCCCCTCAACATGTGCATATGATTTTGAAATTGTTTAGCACATGGACGCAAGAGTTCTTTGAAATTTTTCTTTGATCACAATTTCCTTAGAAAAGGCCATTTGATTTTCTTGGTAAATTCTCCCCCTCAAAATGTGTGTTGGTCATTTGAAATCATTTTACACATAGAGGAAAGAGGTTTTTTAAGTACTTCCACGATTGCCAATAGAAACCATTCGCTCCCCCTCGATATGTGCATCGATATACGAAAGAGTTAGGCACATATTAGAGAGAACTTGCACTTTGAATCAAAACGATCATCTTTTATCAAATTTCATATTAAATCACAAATTCTCCCCCGATCAAAAATATCAAACCCTTTGAGATTTTGGATCCCAAGTGATTTAATAAGGTTTGGAAAACATGGGAGAATATGTGGCCTTGCTTAATAAATCTTCTGGTTTTTTTTTTTTTTTGGTTAAATGCTCTTCCACAATCATGTGCATTATGTATTTGAACTCGTTTGGCACATGAAGGAAGAAGTGCTTTTTAAACAATCACCCTTTTAAAACCGATTTGAGATTTAAATCACGGTCTCTCCCCCGATCAAAAATTTCAAACCAATTGAGATTTTGGATCCCAATTGATATAAATCATTTAGAAAACTTTTGGGGAAAGACGTGGCAAGATTTAATTTTTGAAATTGACTGATGAGAACCATATATAGACATTAAAGATTGTTAGTGTCAAGTATGATAGTTTTTAAGAGATCTTTAAGTAAAATAAAATAATTTCACAATCAAACAAGAACAGAAAAAATTTCATTTTGAAAGATCTTTGATTTTTAAAGAAAATCATACCATGACATAACATTAAATCTTTAGATCACCACTTATTTTTATACAAACCGAACTTTTATGAAGAAATATCGTTTGAAAATATTTTATTTTAAATCACTGTCCCCCTCAATCGATGACCGTAGTTGTTGATTGAGTGACTTAAGTTTTGATAAAATGAAGTCCGGTGATTTCCAAAATTTAGTCCAATTTACTTTCAAAACAATATTTTTATCATTTACAAAACAATATTTTCAAAATTGTTTATAAGTGATATCATTCACAACTTGTCCTGCACAAAGATACGTTAGGTGGTTGAGCTGCTTTTGTTGTTGTTGTTGTATGGCAGGAAGAAAACCATCAGCAAATGCAGTGAGACCTCTGACGTTGCATCTATCGTGCCAACTCTCCATAGAGGTCCAATTAAGTTCCGTTTCTTCATTTGTCGACCCAAGAAATAGTTGCCCTTTCCTTTCGGCATCCAATTATCTTCTTTTGTGGGATCCGGATCGGGAACATTCTCTTAAACCATCTTATCTGCATTTGTTAGTCAACACAAACAGATATATGGTGGTCGAAAACACCCAAACAGCAATCGACTAATGCAAGTCAATCCAACATATCAATCAGATCATGTAAAACATGGGAATAATGTGTTTATCAACCTCTAATCATCTAATTCTAACAATCATATCCTAAATTCCTAGTCCTTCGACATAGGAAAATATCATTTTCAGATAAGCACGTAGGATAATTAGATAAGCTCGATAGATGATATAGATTTGAAAAAATTCTCCCCCTCAATCAATGACTCTTTCTATGAAAAGTTTTAATTAAGCTGAAGTCATTGATTGTATTTTGCAAATTTATGAAAATTTGATTCTGATTGATTTTCAAGCAACTCATTTACCACAATTTTGTTAAAACAAATAATTTTCTGAAGAATTTTAGAAGGAAAAATATTTTAATAGGAACAGCAGTCCTTCGACATACTTTCCTTAATTTGTTTTAGGATAAGTGCATGAAATATTTGAAAATTGGTTTAGCGCAACACTTTCCTTCTTTTGAAAAGCGGGTTGCTATCTGAAATAATAGCAAACCATGGTTTAAGCACGGGTTACAGTCTGAAGTAACTGCAAGCCATTTTTTGACACATGTTTTGAAAAGAATATTTACACCTCCTGCTCGAACTTCATCTATGGTCCCGTGCTATTATTGAATGACATTTCTAAGACCGTAGATGTTATCGATACTAGAAGACATGTCTTAGAAAAACAATATTTTTGGTCTTTTTCAAATTTTCTGATTTTTTATAGGTTTTTGTTGGTTTTATATTTTTCTATTTTGCTTTTTGATAACTATTTACAGATAGAGTAGATGATATAGTTTAAGAAAGATGATGATACGAGTACCGAGATAAGGATATCGAACAGCCCCGTTGTAGAAGATAGAAGTCATCATCTCTTAAACATTCACCACCAAAGCTTTCGAGGCTCCAGAAATGAGAGAAATTGAACCATCTGAAAGTGAGACTTTGGCAGCTTTCCCCCAAATCAAAAATCCTTTTGTTGAGCAGATTTGAAGCTCTGTTTCAAGCTTGCCTTAGCCAGGTGCACAAAGAAGCACACCATTATCATCGATATTGTTGCTCTTTTTAAGAATAATCATCGGGATTCTTCGTTCGAGGTTATATCATCCAGTAGAACAGCGACGTATCATCCCACACATAAAACAATCTTCTCATATCTCTTTTCTAGTGACGTCTGAAGCGATCCATACCAAAAGGTGTCAAGAGAACAATTCCCCCAAGTAGTTGGATGGATTCAATCAGTCTCTTTGAATAATGCTCAAGAACTCTCCCGAATACACATCATGAGGGGAATGAAAACACCTCCCCAATGTTCACATTTTTCTTCCCTGATGATCGTGTATGAAGCTCAAGAACCCAAAGTACACCAATACCCAAGAACTCTCCCGAATACACATCATGAGGGGAATGAAAGCACCTCCCCAATGTTCACATTTTTCTTCCCTGATGATCATGTATGAAGCTCAAGAATCCGAAGTACACCAATACCCAAGGAAGGAATAACTGATAACACCTCCCTCATGTTACACATTTATCTCCCCTGAATATGTCATACTTGTGTACCTCTTTTATCTTCATAAACTAACTCTTCCATCTCTTCCCCCACATAGTTAGAATAAGAACACTAAACGCCATGAGTCAAACCTTGAGTGTCTCTGCGGTAATGACATTTGTCTTCCCGGGATATCTTCAATCACTTAGAAGTATTAAGTTCATCAATTTTACTCGCGTTTAGATGTGTGTCTCCTTCCCCCTTGCTGGTTTTGATACCTCAGAATCAGCAACTTATTATACGCCCATATACTTGAAATCTATTAAGAAGAACACTTGAAGACTTGTGAGAATCAACTTGCTGAAGTAGAATGTGAGCAAGTCCAATTAAGGATTAAATCTGACATTTCACTCTCCCCCAATTAGTGCTCTCCCCTAACCCGACAATCTGTTTGATACATGCTCAGATTAAGAAGAAGTCTTTTGATAATCAAATGCAACTCGTCTTTTAGTCTTCTAACATACAACAGAAAATGTAGAACCGACTGTAGACTTGACCTTCTTCTAGATTGTCCGATTTGGGAATAGATAGTTAACATCTTCATCTTACCAAAAAAAGCATCCCAATTAACTTACCTCTTGCAAATCCCCTTAACTAAAATCCCTCCCAATCAAACAAGAACAGAAAGATGTTCATCAAGGAAATCAGCAATCAGCCCACAATGAACACTTGAAATGGTAACACCAAACAAACAATCACATCAAACAAGAACATAAGGTTTCCTGGAATCATCACGTCGATGTGTACATGAAGCATTAACTGAAAGTACTTTGTCGCTTAAACTCATCAGACCGTGAGAATATGTCAACTAACGGCTCTTAGAAGAGAACTCCATGTGAAGATGACCCGATAAGAAGAAGCTCGGTTCTTACATGAGTTTGGAGCCGTTTGACCATGTATTCTCAGAAATCAATCAACCATGCAGTAAATCAACCATGCAGTAAATAAATCAATCAAACAAGAATAGAAAGATGTTCATCAAGGAAATCAGCAATCAGCCCGCAATGAACACTTGAAATGGTAACACCAAACAAACAATCACATCAAACAAGAACAGAAGGTTGCCCGGAATCATCACGTCGATGTGTACGTGAAGCATTAACTAAAAGTACTTTGTCGTTACACTCATCAGACCATGAGAAGATGTCAAATAACGGCTCTTAGAAGAGAACTCCATGTGAAGATGACCCGATAAGAAGAAGCTCGGTTCTTACATGAGTTTGGAGCCGTTTGACCATTTATTCTCATAAATCAATCAACCATGCAGTAAATTCACACTTCTTCTCCCCCTCAAGAATTGCATACGGAGTTGCCATTCTTGATTGAATAAGTGAAAATCATCCAAATGTATTCTATTCACACTTCTCCCCCTCAAAGGTAGATTATGACGTCGCCATCGTCATTATAATTGAGCAAGTGGAATAAGAAAAACAATCAACGGTAGCCCGGTTTACTTGATAATTGAAAGCGCGTGGAAAAAGCATGAAGCATGTTGATGAGAATGGTCATAATTGAGAAGATTTCTCTTCTTCAGAAGATAAAGCGCACTGAAGCGTACACTTTTCTTTTCTTTAGAGAACGAGGCTTGAACTGTTGTGTTCAAACGTCACAATCTCTCTCTTTTCAGCTCTCTTGGCAAAACTTATAATCAACCCCATTATCATTCATTAGGCTATTTGTCGTAACAACTGATGGAGAAAACCCAATATGATGAATTTGACCCTGAAGTAAAATAACCCGAACTCGTGACTTACACTTGCACATATGTAACAAAGAGCGGTGCCGAGAGTTCATCCTCCATTGAATCTCTAAGTAATCTACACTCTTCATCCAATCAACCATCAAGTATAAGACGTACATCACCTCTTGAAAATCCACAATTGAATGTGACACTGAGCACTACAACGTAACTCCTTAAAGTGATAGTTATTTTGTGGTGGTAAGAGCCCAATTCCCCCAAGTGGTAAAAGAAAAGGAAAAAGTCACGCACTAATAACTAGATTTCCAATTCTTCGTTTTTGATAATAAGCTCGAATAAGGACCTTGAAGAATCTTCATCCAACCATCCCCGATACCTTCAGATACTAAGTACACTCGCTCATGATATTTCACTTCAACCTCAAATAAATAATAGTGAATTAACCCCGTTGTCACATCTTCTAGTTAAAAGCTCAAATCTTGCCTCCTTTGACGTTTTAAGTGAACTATGATAATGGTTTTCATCCCGACCATGGTTAAAAGCACATAACCCCGTAAAACCATGTAATAACCAAACTTCCATGACGAATATCCAAACACACATCCAATTCATAAAGTACACCCATTTATCCATTCTTCGAAGTAGAAACCGTAGCACCAGCATCAAATACGAGATCCTGAAATACACTTTCCTTTCTCCAGGATGGTTCCATTGTTACGGGATTTTTCAATTCTATGGTTTAAACTGAGAAATAGTTTCTTTCGCGGGATTTTACAAGACCAAGAATAAACCGTAAGATAGATCCGGAAATGCACTTTACTATTACCAGGATGTTTCCATTGTCACGGGATTTTACAAGTCTATGATTTAAACCGAGAAATAGATTCTTTCGCGGGATTTTACAAAATCAAGACAAAACCGTAAACAATGTCAGCTTGAATGTGTTATGACAACTTTGGTTTCGGTGAATATCTGTTTTTAGGGAAACATGCAGCGGTTCATCAGTGGTTCATTATCCAACACTATCATCAACAATTCTTTACCCATATTTAGACAAGTTCACAAACCATACTAAGTCAAGTAGTATAAACTACTTCCCCCTGGATGTTGTCCGTAAACCAAGGTACACGTTTCTCCCCCATGATGGTTTCGAACATTCGGAAGCATCATAACGTGTACAACTATTTGCACGAAAATTTGTTGTCATAAGCAAGCATCGTGAGAAGTCATGAAAGACACTAAGGATTCTTGAAAAAAATTTCTTAGACTGTTAAGTATCTTAAACATTCAGAATATCTCATGGGAATTGCTGATCACATCTCATCCATTCAACACTTTGGTAAACACATCTTCCACATATTCTGACGGCTATTGCTGTAACCACTTGGTGAAGTAAACCCGATATACCAAACTTGATTATGAAGTAGAATTCCCCATATTTGTTACTTAAGCTTGTACTAATCCTCGTGAAAAAGAAACGGTGTACCCAATGTACAAAACCTCTTGGCGTATCCTCAATTGCGTGAGACACCGTAATGATAGTTACGTTGTGGGTTAAGCGAGAAAGAATCACAACAGTAACTAAATAGCCAAGTCTTTATCATTCACTATAAATGCCCAAACAAGTCATCTTCGAGGAAGGGTAGAAAGAAAGAAGACGAAATAAGTAAACGTTCCCAGAAAACTTAACTTCAAAACCAAATGAGAAATACCGAACAACAACCTCGTAGTCAACTTTGATCAATAACCAATTCAAGCCGAGACATAATATACTCCGTGAAAATGCATAAACCAAAGTATCAAACCTCATAACACAACGAATCTCATCATCATACTTTCAACTCGCACAACTCATATCCAAGAATAATCATTTATCGGCCAAAATAGTCAATATTACGTTGACCCGGTTCAAGTCCAACAATAGTCTCGATTATACAATATAATTTACCGACCCAAGTAAATTAACCAAGCATTATACTTGACCCTTTAAACCACATGCTTACCAAATGTTTCGGATATATTGCTCAAGATCAAATAATACTTGACCCTTTAAACAACATGCTTACCAAATGTTTCGGATATATTGCTCAAGATCAAATGTTAACTTGGCCCTTATCACGTCAGTATTTCCACACTTTGGGCTCAAGACAACCACACGGCCCAAGTCATTCAATCACACCACCAGATTTAAGAGGCCCATGATATAATGCAAACCAATCCATTACATCTCATACCCTAACAATTCAGTATTTAACACAAGCTCATACTCTCACAATAACCCTAATCCCTCATAACATATCCGCCCCCCCTCTCTCACACCTCAACCCTAAAATATCTCTCACTATTAAATTTTTATCTCTAATATCATTCATAGTAGCAGCCATATAAACCCTTAGAGATTTGAGCACAACGAACATGGAAAGAATAAAGCCAAAGGGATGGCATTGAGCAATTATCATTGCTTCACGAACATATAAGGACGATTTATGGGTAAGATTTTAGTGATGTGAATCTTGTTTTTCATTATTTATGAACGAATCAAAGTCATGATTTAACAAAGTTGTTAAAATCAATTCTTTAAATTCGAATATAATCAAAAAAATATTTTCGACAATGATGATTAACTATTGTGGTCGATTGGATCTTGAAAAAGATCAAATGATAATATGCTTATGCACGACCCAAGTAATTTGAGATCATTCACTTTGATTTGTTTCTTATTCATAATAACGACACAAGGAAGAGATTCAGCAGTACTTGTTGCAATAACTTCTTTAATAGACATAAAGTAGACAAACCGCTCAAAAGCAGGCTCCAACTCGCATTTACAACTCGCATAAAACCCGCTAATCAACGCACAACTAGCATTTAAAAATGCTGTTAAATTTATTTCCACACTTTTCCGTCATCTTCATATAAACCCATAAAAGTGACACAAAAACTCTTTATATTCTAGTTTGACCATGTTTGACCACTATAATATTCACATGTTTGGTACAAAAAGAATCACAAAAATGATAAACAAACCTGACTTGGACAAAAATGACACAAAGACAGATTATACATGATGGACCATGTGACTTTTTGCACCAAAAGGACACATAAGAAACATGTTTAAAAACTGATATCACTAAAACTTGAAGAACCAATTTTCCGACAACAAAAATCATATAAATCAGTTTAGCACAAGATTCGAAAAATACAATAACCTTGGCTCTGGTACCAATTGATGGATCTTAAATATTGTGTTTGATGATTCCAAGAAGCAACACCCTTCCCTTAGTGGGAAGGGTATTTATAGTTACAAACTAATACGTCATCCTGTCGGACTGTGGATCAGGCATACAGTGGGTAAAGACCCGTCCTTCCTCAACGGTGTTGCACTAAACTAAACTACGCTAATAACTAACTAATAAACTAATAAATAACGTAACTAACTATATGTCTACGAGCTAACTTATGCTAAATAATATTTGGGGTGACCGATACTTCACTATGGAATTTCTAATTCCTAACATAAAATCCCGCGAAAAAAAACTATTTCTCGGTTTAAATCATAGACTTGTAAAATCCCGTGACAATGAAAACATCCCCGTTAAAGTAATGTGCATTTCTGGATCTATCTTACGGTTTATTCCTGGTTTTGTAAAATCCCGCGAAAGAATCTATTTCTCGGTTTAAACCATAGAATTGTAAAATCCCATGATGATAAAACCATCTTGGAGAAAGGAAAGTGTATTTCTGGATCTTTTCTGATGCTGGTGCTATGGTTTCTACTTCGAAGAAGGGATAAAGGGTGTACTTCATGAATTGGGTGATTGTTTGGATTGTCTTCTTGGCAGTTTGGTTATTTCAAAGTTTTATGGGGTTATGTGCTTTTAACCATGGTCGGGATGAAACCATTATCATAGTTCACTTAAAACGTAAAAGGAGGCTAGATTTAAGCTTTTAACCACAAGATGTGACAACAGCGTTAATTCAGTATTATTTATTTGAGGTTGAAGTGAAATATCACGGGCGAGTGTACTTAGCATCTGAAGGTATCGGGGATGGTTGGATGAAGATTCTTCGAGATCCTTGTTCGAGCTTTTAATATTTTCAAAAACGAAGACTTGGAAATCTAGTTATTTTTGGGTGATTTTTCTTTTTCTTTTACCACTTGAGGGAATTGGGCTCTTACCACCAAAAAATAACTATCACTTTAAGGAGTTACGTTGTAGTGCTCAGTGTCACATTTAATTGTGGATTTTCAAGAGGTGATGTACGTCTTATACTTGATGGTTGGTTGGATGAAGAGTATAGAGTAATTAGAGATTCAATGGAGGATGAAATCTCGGCACTGCTCTTCGTTACATACGTGCAAGTTTAAGTCATGAGTTCGGGTTGTTTTACTTCAGGGTCAAATTCATCATATTGGGTTTTCTCCATCAGTTGTCACGACAAAGAGCCTACTTAATGATAATGGGGTTGATAAACAAGTTTGCCAAGAGATGTTGAAAAGAGAGAGATTATGACGTTTGAACACAACAGTTCAAGGCTCGTACCTCAAGAAAAGAAAAGTGTATGCTTCAGTGCACTTTATCTTTGGAAGAAGATAAATCTTCTTATTTATGACCATTCTCATCAACATGCTTCTTGCTTTTTCCATGCGATTTCAGTCATCAAGTGAACTGAACTACTATTGATTGTTTTCTTATTCCACTTGCTCAATTATAATGACGATGGCGACATCATATGCTACCTTTGAGGGGGAGAAGTGTGAATAGAATACATTTGGATGATTTCACTTATTCAATCAAGAATGGCAACTTCATATGCAATTCTTGAAGGGGAGAAGAAGTGTGAATTTACTGCATGGTTGATTGATTTATAAGAATAAATGGTCAAACGGCTCCAAACTCATGTAAGAACCGAGCTTCTTCTTATCGGGTCATCTTTACATGGAGTTTCTTCTAAGAGCCGTTGGTTGACATCTTCTCAAGGACTGATGGGCTTAATGACAAAGTGCTTCTAGTTGCGGGGCTGATTTCCTTGGTAAACATCTTTCTGTTCTTGTTTATTGGGAGGGATTTGAGTTAAGGGGATTTGCTATATATAAGTTAATGGGAATGCATTTGGTGAGAAGAAGATATTAACTTTCTATTCCCCACACGAACAATCTTGAAGAAGGTCGAGTCTACAGTCTATTCTACATTTTCTGTTGCATGTTAGAAGACTAAAGACGAGTTGCATTTGATTATCCAAAGACTTCTTCTTATTCATGGCATTTATCTAAAAGATTCTCGATTTCTGGGAGAGCACTAATTAGGGGAGAGTGAAATGTCAGATTTAATCCCTAATTGGACTTGCTCATACTATTCTTCAGCAAGTTGATTCTCACAAGATTTCTAATGGTCTCCTCAAAAGATTTCTAGTAAATGGGCGTATAATGTGTTGCTGATTCTGAATCATCAAAACCAGCAAGGGGGAAGGAGACACATATCTAAACGCGAGTAAACTTGATGAACTTAATACTTCTAAGTGATTGAAGATATCCTGGGAAGACAAATGTCATTACCGCAGAGAAACTCAAGGTTTAACTCATGGCGTTTAGTGTTCTTATTCCAACTATGTGGGGGAAGAGATGAAAGAGTTAGTTTCTGGTGATAAAAGAGGTACAAGTGTATGATGATTTCGATGATATCGCAATCATCAGGGGAGAGAGATTGTGTACATTGGGGGCGCTCAGCTGTTTCACTTGAGAGCTTAATAAGTGATTTAGAGATATAATCACTTATTCCGGAGTTGACATCCGCAGAGATAATCAGTGATTCGGCCTGCTACTTCAATGTTATCGGTTATTCTCTCTTTGTTCATTCGGGTACTTTGAGTTCTTGGGCTTCATACACTTTCTTCAGGGGAGAGAAAAGTATACATCGGGGTTACTCTTTAGATATTGGACTTAATCTGATACTTCGATGTTATAAGTTTCTTTGTCTTTGGGCATATGTGTATTCGGGTTCGTGAGCTCTATTCTAAGAGACTGACTGCATCAATTCATCTACTTGGGGGAAGTGGTCTCTTGACAACTTCTTGTTATGGATCGCTTCAGACTTCAGTGGAAAAGAAATATGAGAAGATTTTATTCAAGTGTGGGACGATTCTTTGCTGTTCTACTTGATGATATAACCCTGAATGGAGACTTACAATGATCATTCTTATATGGAGCAGCAAGATCGATGATATGGTGTGCGTCTTTGTGCATCTGGATAAGGCAAGCTTGAAAGAAAGCTTAGAATCTGCTCAAAAAGAAGATTTACGGTTTGGGGGGAAGCTACCAAAGTCTCACTTTCAAATGGCTCAATTTCTCTCTTCGATTCAAGAGCCTTGGAAGCTTTGGTGGTGAATGTTTAAGAGATGATGACTTCTATCTTCTACAACGAGGCTGCTTGATATCCTTATCTCAGTACTCGTATCATCATCTTCTTAAACTATATCATCTACTCTATATGTGTATATATTTATCAAAAAACAAAATACAAAAATATAAAACCAACAAAAACAAATTAGAAAAATATAAAATCAACAAAAATCCATAAAAATTTGAAAAATCAGAAAAGACCAAAAATATTGTTTTTATCAAGACATGTCTTCTAGTATCGATAACATCTACGGTCTTAGAAATTTCATTCAACAATGGCACGGGACCATAGAAGTTCGAGCAGAAGGTGTAAATATTCTTTTCCAAAACATGTCTCATAATATGGCTTACAGTTACTTCAGACACTAACCCGTGCTTAAACCATGGTTTGCTATTATTTCATATAGCAACCCGTTCTTCAAGAAAGGAAAGTGTTGCGCTAAACCAATTTTCAAATATTTCATGCACTTATCCTAAAACAAACTGAGGAAAGTATGTCGAAGGACTGCTGTTCCTACTCAAATATTTTTCCTTCTAAAATTCTTTAGAAAAATATTTGTTTTAACAAAAAGGTGGTAAATGAGTTGCTTTAAAATCAATTAGAATCAAGTTTTTAAAAATTTTCATAGAAAGAGTCATTGATTGAGAGGGAGAATTGTTAGGAATTATTGTAATAGTAGGATAAAGGTTCCTGCTGATAGCTTTAGTGTTCCTGCTGATAGTGTAGTTATTGTTGTAGTTACTGCGGATAGTACAGTTGCTACTGATAGTTAACATTGTTTCTGCGGATATGTAGTTTCCGTATTATTAGTATTTATTTGGGATATGCATGAGTTAAATTAGGAATAGATAATGCATATCTTTTACGTGTTTTGCAAGCTGCTGAATTAGGGTTTCTTAATAGTATAAAAGAAACCAGCGGCTAGGGTTCTTGGTACGCTTGTCAATAACATTGTTAGTAATTCAATATAGATCCATAGAGGATCAAGTCTTTTGTGTTTATTGTCTTCTTAATTCTTGTGTTTATATTCCGCGTAAACATAAGTCTAGTAAAGGTTCTCCATAGTTTGCTTGTGATTACACAGGTTTACTATACATTCATAATGGCTCTTAAGATCTATCTGGGACTGTACCCATCAAGTGGTATCAGAGCCAGGTTAGAATCTTTCAAAGAAGACATTCTTACTCTCTTTCACAAAACCGTAATCTCACTTTAACAATGACATCATCAAAACATTAAGAATCAGACAATGAGAATGAGCCTGAGTCATCCAATGCTCAGTCTACAATTCAGCAGGTTGTTACCACCATGTCCAACAACAATGCAAAGTTTCCCTATCTGAAGAAGAACGAATATGACATATGGGCTATGAAAATGGAAAATTACATCACCAACAATGACTACCATCTCTGGAACATTGTTCTAAAAGGAAACAGTAAGAAGAAGACTGGTAGAGATACAGAAGGTAATGTGATCATTCTTCCAGCAGCAACAACTGAAGAAGCTATTGCCCTTCAGAGGGAAACAAAGGCTAGGACTACCTTGCTCCAAGCACTACCAGATGAGCATATGAGTGACTTTCATCATCTTGATGATGCAAAAGAGATCTGGAAGGCCATCAAGGCAAGGTTTGGAGGTAACGAAGAGTCTAAGAAGATGAGGAAGTCTATGCTCAAGCAGAGCTTTCAGGAATTCACAATTTCTGAAGAGGAGGGCATACACAAGGGGTATGACAGGTTTCAGAAAATCCTGAGCCAACTCAATCAGATGAAGGCCAAACCTGACAATGAGGAGTGCAACCTCAAGTTCCTGCGTGCTATACCTTCTTCCTAGAGGCATGTTTCTCTTACACTCAAGGCAAAGGGAGGCCTTGATTATTTAAGCTTTGATGACTTATACAATAAGCTTAGATCTCTTGAGATTGATATTAAGGGTCATTCTTCCTATTCTCCAACTCCATCAAACTCAGCCTTTGTTAGTGCTACCAGTGCTAACACAATGGTGTCTTATGCTGAGAGTCCCACTTCTTCATCGGCAGCAACCAGAACACACACTTCTTCTTCAAGAAAATCAAAGTCCAATACTGTGATAGAAGATGTACTTTACTCATTTGTTGCTGATACTGAAGACCAACAGGAGTTGGCCTATGAAGATTTTGAACAAGTAGATAAATGGGATTTGGAGGAGATGGACCTCAAATGGTAGATGGCCATGCTTGCTGTAAAAGTCAACAGGTTTGAGAAGGGTTCTGGGAGGAAGTTCGGCTACAAAGGAAGAGAGTCAGCCAGGTTTGACAGGAAGAAGATCAGGTGTTTTGAATGCAACCAAATGGGTCACTTTGCTAGAGAATGTCCTGATAAGAAGGGAAGTGACAGGAGAAGGTATTCTGCATTCAAGATTAAGGAAGTTGAGGATCAGAAACCTAAAGCTTTGTTGTCTCTGGACTCAAGGGTTGACTGGGATGCTCATGTGGATGAAGTTTAGGATGAAAATCCTCAGATTGGATTAGTTGCTGATACTGCTGATGAGATTGCACTGATGGGCATCACTTCTCAAGTACAAAATTGTATTTTTGGTTGTAATATTAAATATGAAGCTCTTAAAAGTGAATTTGATGATGTCAATGGCCAATATAAAGAATATTTTATACAGGTTCAGGCCTATAAGAAAACTGTTAAATCTTTAGAAAAACAAAAGGCCTGGTACCAACAAAATCAATTAGCTCTTGAAGAGAAAATTAAAGTGTTAGAAAGAGATTTGGAGAACACCACAAATGTGCTAAAATTTAATGAGAAATAATATGTAAAGGTCATTGCAGAAAAAGAGGGTTTAAAGGCTAATTTAGATACAGAGGTGGCTAGACATAAACAGTGGCAAGAACAGGCTAAAAACCAAGACAAATTGTGGTAAAGTTCTATGTCTGTTAAAACTAAGATGGGGTTGTGCTTCAAGGATTATATTGGTCCAGATGAGGTTTATGACCCTAATGAATATAGTGTTTTTAATCTTGTCACTGATAAAGAGGAAGATAAATATAGAAAACCTGTTAAATTAGTAAAACAAGGTGACATGCATTCTGTTCCTTCCTCAATTAATGGTATTGTTAGACCACCCAGCCCAGACTCAAACTCAGATGAATCACATATGACCTATGGTCAAAAGTCCAATGACTTATCTGACACTGGCAGTGAATCTAATACTTTTGTCTCTTGTTCTTCCAGTGATAGGACTTTAGAGACCCAGTCTAAAGAATATGCCAGTTGTGATTCAAGTGAAGAGTCTTCAACTCCCAAGTCTGCCTCTCCCAAGCCTTTACCAGTTCACCATGCCCCAAGAGTTGCTGTTAATGAATCTTCTTCAAAGACAGCTTATTTTAGAAACATTTCTTGTTTTAATTCTGTTAAAAACAATTCTGATTTTGGTTGTGGTTTGAATAAGTTTGTTTGTGATAAGACTATTCCTGTTATGAACAAGCATTTTAAGAAGAAATCATGTTTTGTTTGTGGTAGTACATTTCATCTTATCAAATATTGTGATTATTATGAGAAAAAAATGGGTGTTTGTACTAATCAACAGAGACATAGACCAATATGGAATGATGTGACCAAAATCCCTCCATTTGTTCCCGCTGGAACACATGTGAGGACTGGCAGAACCAATTCTGCTGGTAGACCAGTTGCTGGTGGTAGACATGTTCCTGCTGGTAGACCAGTTTCTGCTGTTAACCCAGTTTCTGCCGATAGACCATCTTCATCATGTTGGAGAAAAAATGTTTCTAGGCCATTAATCAGACCTACTAGTACTTATTTTCAAAATGGATATAGGCCTGTTAATAATGACCCGTTGAATAAAAGGGGGCAAGGTGGGATACTGCTGTTAAGCCCTCAGCAGGTTGCTCTTGGACACACAATAGACCATCATTCATGAAGGGTTCCAAGAACAATAGTAGATCTCATCAATCTGTAGGTTTTTCTAATATGATCCATAAGGCAGGCCCAAGTCAGTAATGACTTGGGTCTCCATGTATACTAATGTTTTTGTATATTTTTAGCTTGTAGGATGATCCTCATTCAAATAAAGATTTAGGTATTGTTGATAGTGGTTGTTCTTGGAGTATGACAGGGAACAGAGATAGATTGCATGATTTTGTATCTCTTTAAGGAGGTACTATTACATTTGGAGGAGGATATGGTAAGATTACAGGGAAGGGAACCATTAGAACTGCCAAGCTGGACTTTGAGAATGTGTATTATGTGGAACAGCTAAGGAACTTCAATTTATTTTCTGTGTCACAAATCTGTGACAAGTAAAACTGTGTTCTGTTCACTGATACTGAATGTCTTGTACTTTCCAAAGACTTCCAGATACCTGATGAAAGTCAAGTTGTTCTGAAGGTTCCTAGGAAACATAATCTGTATACATTCAATCTCAATGATGTTCAGCCTTGAATGAATCTAATACATGGCATAGAAGGATGGCTCATGTTAATTTCAAAACTATCAACAAGCTGGCAAAACATGGGTTGGTTCATGGACTTCCTTCCAAAGTCATTACTAATGAGCAAAATTGTGTGGCTTGCAACAAGGGAAAGCAGCACAAGGCTTCCTACAAATCCATTACTGTTGTCAGCACTATCACACAGCCTTTACAGCTTCTACACATGGACCTCTTTAGTCCCACATCTATCAGAAGTATTAATCACAAGTACTATTGTTTGGTGGTTACTAATGACTATAGCAGGTATTGTTGGGCATTCTTCTTGGGGACTAAGGATGAAACATTTCAGATTCTTCAAGACTTTATTGCCCTGGTTGAGAATCAGTTGAATAAAAAGGTTAAAACCATTAGGTGTGACAATGGGACAGAGTTCAAGAACACTAAATTAATCGAGCTCTGTGCCTCTAAGGGGATAAAAAGGGATTATAGTAATGCCAGGACTCTACAACAAAATGGAGTTGCTGAAAGGAAGAATAGAACCCTTATTGAAGAAGCAAGGTCTATGCTTGCTGATTCAAAGTTACCTACCATGTTCTAGATCAATCAGTCAGACGCCTATTATGTTTTGAACAGGGTGTTGATAACTCATCCTCACAATAAGACACCTTATGAACTTTTGTCTGGAAAGATTCCTACCATAAGCTACCTTAAGCCTTTTGGTTGTCATGTGACCATCCTTAACACCAGTGATCATTTGGGAAAATTTGAAGGAAAAGCTGATGAGGGTTTTGTAGTAGGCTATTCAGCTCATAGTAAAGCTTATAGGGTATATAACATTTCCACAAAGAGGATTGAAGAAACACTGAATCTGAGATTTATGCAGGACAAGCCAAATGTTCAGGGAGCAGGACAAGAATGGTACTTTGATCTTGACTACTTAACTGATCACTTAGGTTATACTCATTATAAATCTAATCTTTCTACAGAACCACAAGATACTCAAACTAACATTGCAGGTTCCTCAGATGATGAGTCAGATTCAGAGTGTGATGAACAACTTATTGTTGTTCCTTCTTTTCCTACTAACCACTTTTCAGGTACCAAGGACACAGCTTCTTCTGATGTAGCTTCAAGTGATTTAGGGTATGCAGAAGAGCTTGTGAAGCTTCAATGCCAAGAGCATGCAGCAAAGGATGATGCTGAAAAGTATGGTTATGAATTCTCCAAAGAAACAGAGGAACTCTTAAGGCAGGCAACTATTGAAGCCCGCAGGAAGTTTGATGCTGCTGATAATGTATTTGTTCTTGCTGGTAATGTGTCTGATCCTACTGGTAATGGCTCAGTTGCTTCTGATGGTGATTCTGCTGGTAGTGTTCTTATTTCTTCTGCTAGTGATGTTGTTCCTGCGGTTCCCTCCACTACTCCATCTGTTGATACTTTGGGGTTAGATGATTTTCCCACCAGATTTCCAAGTCCATCTGACTTAGCCAATTCACAACACTCAAGCTCTGAATCGGATGGCATTCATCATTTGTCAAGAACAGGCATCTTTGATTCTTCTTCCTATGATGATGACTTTGGTCCTACTCTTACTAATCTGGCCACATCCATTGATGTTAGTCCTAATGTCACAAAGAGGATTAACACAGTCCATCCACAATCTCTAATAATTGGTGATCCTACTTCATCTGTTCAAACTAGAAGCAGGGTGAAGAAGACAAATTTTGGTGAATCTGCATTTCTTAGTTACATTCAGGATCAACATAGGAACAATCATATAGATTATCATCATTGTCTATTTGCTTGTTTTCTCTCTCAAGTTGAACCTACCAGTGTTGCACAGGCTTTGGCAGATGATGATTGGGTTGCTGCTATGCAAGAAGAAATGCAACAATTCTTAAATCAGAATGTGTGGGAGCTTGTTCAGTTGCCTCCTAGCAAGTATGCCATTGGGACAAAGTGGATTCTGAAGTGTAAGAGGGATGCAAGGGGGATTGTGGTAAGGAATAAGGCTAGGTTGGTTGCCCAAGGTCACAGACAAGAAGAAGGGATTGATTATGATGAGGTTTTTGCTCTTGTTGCTAGAGTAGAATCTATCAGACTCTTCTTGGCATTTGCTTCCTACATGGGCTTCATGGTATATCAGATGGATGTAAAAAGTGCTTTCTTATATGGTGAAATTGAAGAAGAAGTGTATGTCACTCAGCCCAAGGGATTTGTAGACCCTCACAATCCAGATATGGTCTACAAAGTGGTTAAAGCACTCTATTGTCTTCATCAGGAACATAGGGCTTGGTATGCTAGGCTCTCTTCATTCCTGTTGAAACATGGATACAGGAGAGGTGCTATTGATAAGACTCTCTTTATCAAGAAGAACTCCAGGGATATCATTCTTGTTCAAGTGTATGTGGATGACATTATCTTTGGTTCTACCAAAGAAGCTTGGTGCAGGGAATTTGAGGAGTTGATGAAAAGTGAGTTTGAGATGAGTGCCATGGGTGAACTTACATTCTTTTTGGGCCTTCAAGTGCAGCAGAAATCAGATGGTATTTTCATTCATCAAGAGAAATATGTGCATGACATCCTCAAGAAGTTTGGTAAGGAACTAGTTAGGACTGCAACTACTCCTTATGAAGCCCCAAAGACTAAGTCAAATAATGAACCAGATCCTGCTGTTAATGTTCATCTTTACAGATCCATGATTGGTTCACTCATGTATTTGACTGCTTCTAGGCCTGATATTATGTTTGCAGTCAGTGCTTGTTCTAGGCATCAGGTCACTCCTTTGGCTTCCCATTTGACTGCTGTCAAGAAGATTTTCAAGTATCTCAAGGGTCAACCTAAGTTGGATCTTTGGTATCCTAGAGAATCTCCATTTGAGTTGGAAGCTTATAATGATAGTGACTATGCTGGTGCAAACTTTGATAGGAAATCTACTACTGGGGGTTGTCAGTTTCTGGGAAGGAGATTAATCTCCTGGCAATGCAAGAAGTAGACCATAGTGGCTACATCTTCTACTGAAGCTGAATATGTTGCTGCTGCTAGTTGTTGTGGTCAGGTACTTTGGATTCAAAATTAGTTATTGGACTATGGGTTTAATTTTATGAACACTAAGATCCATATAGACAACTAAAGTACAATCTGCATTGTTAAAAATCCTGTTTTTCATCAAAGAACAAAGCACATAGAAATTAGACACCACTTTATCAGAGATGCTAATGAAAAACACCTTATTCAAGTGGTTAAAATACATACATATGAAAATGTAGCTGATTTGTTGACTAAAGCTTTTGATGGTCCAAGGTTTCAATTTTTGATAGTCCATATAGGCATGATCAACCCCTGATTGTTGTGTTTGAGGGGAGGATTATACCTCGGGGGAGGTTTTTGGTTTAAGGGGAGGATTTATGTTATATATTGTGTATATATTTGTATATATTTGTTTTGTATGTTCTGTGTTCTACTAACCATCTTGCAGATCTAGTATCAAACAAACAATCAGTGGCAAAAGATAGCAAAAGATTAATCTACCAAAGTCTTTTATTCATAAAAACAAACTGCATTCTGAGATGCAGTATCACAATACAAGACTTTCTGACATTGTTGTTGATTACATTAAGACACAATCCTAACAAGCTTCACCAAAGACACCTCCAGACTCCAGACTCCAGCTTCCATCTTCAAGGCCTCTTCTCAGGCCTCCTATTTCCCCACTCGGGCATCCTCTGATGCTCCTTTCCCCATGTGTTGATGAATGACCACACTGGCTTTGCAGCTATACCAAGCACTGTAGCTCTCTTCTCAGGGTTTGAGGTGGAGGCTTCTGGTCTTGGAGCTGAAGAGCCTGGTGGTATAGCAGCAAGAGGAGCAACATTGATTGGCCTGGAAGATGCACCATTATCCTCATCAGTATCTGCATTCATGGCATTAAGCTCAGAGCTGGATACTTCAAACTCAACATGGCGAGGAGGATTGGGCTGATCCTCCTCTAAAAAAGTGTAAGCAAATGGTGATTTGAGAGGAGGGTCTCTGGACATGTAGGTCACACTGGAGTAACCACGAGGAAAATAGTTTAACCATCCATCGTAGGATGGCTCACTCTCAGAAGAATCTGAATAGATTTCGATGGGATGATTGGGTGAGTTATTCATGAGGTTTTGGGAGGAAATCGACTTTGATTAATTGGTTTGTATGTATGTTTGATAAGTCAAGGGGTTGGTTATATAGTCCGTAAATAAGGAATCTTTGGTAGGTAGGAATTTATTGATGTAATTAATGGTTGGAATTTGTATCGTTAAAGGTTAATTTTAGAGACTGTTGATGCCTTGTTATGATCAAGAATTGATTCTTTCTCCATTCCCTGTGGTAAAGTGATTGTTTCTGCTGATGAGCTATGGATTCTGCTGGTAGTATTGAATGGGTAGCTGCGGTCAAAAGTTAGTTGGTTTCTGCTGATTGACTGATTGGTTTCTGCTGTCTGACTTTTCATTACTGCTGGTTTCATTAAAATTTGGGAATTTATTTTAGGATTTATTTAAAGTCAAATTGGTCAAAGATTCTGTCCAAGATTTTTACCAATTCAACCGACTATTTTGGGTAACTCATTTAAATAGTCAATAAGAAGTATCCCACAACCTAATAACACAATTCCATCTCAATTTAAATCCAACTCATCTTCAATCTTCTCAATCTGCATCAATGGCAACACTCGATTACAAAGGAGATCACAATAAAGTTGCATTCTTGGAACATGCTAAAGGGAGTGATTTGTATGATTCAATGATTGATTTCCTTCTGCGCTCAAAGATCATGTATGCTCTAACTTTCTCTCCATCAGTTGTTTATGACTCTTTAGTCAAGAAATTTTGGTCCACTGCTCATGAGCGATCTCCTAATGGTCTAACCAAGAAGATTGTGGCTACCATTGATGGAGAAGAGTGTGTGATAACTGAGTCTCTTATTAGGACTCATTTACAATTTGATGATGAAGGTGGTCTCTTTGAGAACAGTAGAGATGAGATAATCACTGGTTTAGCCAGCATAGGGTATCCCTCTGATGGGAGATTCATTTGGTATAAAAATAAATTTTGCCCTGAGTGGAGATTTTTAGTCCATACCCTTCTTCAGTATCTAAGTCCTAAATCTGGGGGTTGGGATCAGTTTTCCAGTTCAATTGCAAATTCTATTATCTGTTTGGCCCATGGTAGAAATTATAATTTTTCAAGATATATTTTTGAGGAAAAGCTTAAGAATATAAAAGATACCAAACATAAATTTCTGATGTATCCTAGATTTCTACAGATGATATTAGGCATTGAAACCTCTGATCAAACTCCAAGGGTTATTAATAAATTAACTGCTAAGTTGTTTGCAACAATGAAAACAAATTTTGCTAGAGAACACAGACCCACTGTACCTTCTATGTTGCCCGGTGGCAATGTTGCTGCTGGTGCCTCTGTATCAGTTGCCACCTGTTGACCAGCAACCCCATCTCTCCACCTGTTACCCCACCATCACCAAGGGTTATTGCTCCTGAGGAGCCAGTTGTTTCCACTGCATCACAGGAACAAATTCCTGTTGAGACTGAGGTCAATCCTGACCAACCTTTTGTCCAACCTTCTAGTCCACCTAGGCATAACTTTGAGGATGACACCCATACTGGTGATGACTTTTATGTGTCTCCTCCTAGGTTCAATAATGCTCCTAATACCTCAGGAAATCCTGCTGGTGGAGCTGAGGATCCTGATATACTAATGAACATTTCTAGCTTACTTGACATGTATTCTAAGAAGGTTGATGAATTGGAGGCTCAACTGACATAAACAAGGAATGAGGTTAAGGAAACTAAGCAGACTCTGGGTGGTGCTCTGGTTAAATTACTTAAAAGGGTGACAGATTTGGAGGTTAGACTCAATAAGAGGAGGGTCAGGGCTACATTTTCTGATTCAGAGGAGGAACATGATGCAGAAAGGTCACATATTGATCTAGATGCACTTCATGTTTTGGCCTCTGTTTCTTTGGGAGAGACTGCAGCTCAGAAGGATCCAGAAGTTTAGGTGTTTAAAAGGAAAAGGACCACAAGGAAGGTCATCCATACAGAAGTTCCAAAGCATATGTTGCTGTCTGCGGAAGTTCTATGGTTCCCTCCGATTCTTTGTTACGACATCAATGTTTCTTCGAACCGGTGAAGCTTCCTCCTGAATCCACCTGGCTGATGAGATTTCGTGCTTAAACCTCTTTCGATGCTTTGAAACTCACACTACCTCCGATCCTAAGGATTCTTCACGAGGTTGAGCCCATGCATGCTTCTCTGGTTGATAAGGGAAAGGGTTCAATTCTAGATGAGGATATGGACTCGATGCATTTAAGGCGAACAAGCTAGACTTTTAGACTACATAAGATTGCACAAGGTGATAGTGAAGTAGCTAAGAAGGCACAGGCTACTTATGATGCAGAGTTTCTGAGTCAGTTCCTGATATCACTCCACAGAGAAAGAAAGAACTTGATGCTCTTTCTCTACAATTCTCAGATACAACTTGGAAACAATTGGAGGATGATGTCACTACCAATCCATCTCTTGCTCAATCTATATTGGGTAGTGCATTTGATTCTGAGAACTATGTTGATGATATACTTGCCTTGGTTAGACAGAGAAAGAAAGCAGATGCAGAGCGCAAGGCTAAAGCTAAACGGGATAGACCTCTTTCTCAAGCTGAACAGAGGAAACATATGAGGGAATTTGTAAAGAATATGAGTTCTGCTGTTTACAACACAGGTTGGACTATGGCTTTTGTGAAATCTCTACCAGATGATAAGTTGGTTATAGAATATAACAAAATTCTTACAAGGTTGGAGAAAGATGGTATCCATCCTTTTGCCAGATTGAAACGTTCATCATCTCTTTTGGAAGGATCTGAACCTAAGAGATTAAAGACAGCTGATGCTCCTGATAATGCTCCAGTTTCTACTGAAGAGACTCTACTAGATATAGCTCAGCATCTTCCCTCAGAGGATACTCCAAAGTCTTCTGCTGAGGTTCCTATCTCTTTTTCTGCTGAAGGGGCAACATCAGTTTCTCCTGATGTTGTGCCACCTACTTCTGCTGATGGAGGAAAGGTTTTGTCTACTGATGAGATAGAGCATGTGTCCACTCCTGCTTCTACCCAAAATCCACCAGTGGTCCCACCTGACAAGGAGGTTGTTCTCCCTAAGGTCCTAACTGTTGATGTGTCTGCTACTTCTTTTCCTTCTTCCACTTCTGGATGAAGACAGAAGAGTATAGCAAGAAAGACGGGTGGTTCTCTTGATCTTCAGGCTCTTGAGAGTTCGTTTATAAAGGATTTTGTGGTGGATGATTTTGATGAGGAGCCAGTAGTCTGGTCTATGTTTGTGAGATGGGAACTCACACCTACTGGTCTTGGTGGTTTGGGTGCATGTAACTCTGTGTATCGCAAAGATGGGTCTGTCAGACATTTTACTTTTCTTACTAAGATCCTGAATATTCTGGACAAACAAGATCTTATTGCACTTTATGGCATGGTGTCCAATCATTATGAATCTCATCCTGCAACAGGTGCTGGTCTAATGTTGCTGGGTGATCTTCAAGTTTTGTTTGATTCCAAATATCAGGATGGTGCAGGGTTAAGGATTTGGTAAGGTCAGAATCAGTGGAGGGTTTATGGTTGGACATTTTATCCATTGTCTAGTGTACATGTTGTGTAGACCTGGTCTGGGGTTTATGTTTATATGTTTTCAGATCAAACTTATCCTTTGTCTATACCTCTGATGGAGCAA
Source organism: Chrysanthemum makinoi (assembly GCA_910596185.1). NCBI lineage: Eukaryota > Viridiplantae > Streptophyta > Magnoliopsida > Asterales > Asteraceae > Chrysanthemum > Chrysanthemum makinoi. The sequence continues at coordinate 346,093,994 of OU343221.1, read as the reverse complement.
ATGCTGAAAAAGAAGTTGGGTTTCTCCCCCTGTTAGAAATGATATGGTTAATGCAAAGCAGTTACTCAAACATGTTAAGGATACACTCATTGTTGTTTCTGCTGATTCTTCCTCTTGAAGTCTGGTATGTTGTTATATGTATTTTTTTCTTTCTTCTCTTTGGTGTTAAAAAAAAAAAAAACACATTTTTTTTCTGTATATATTTTGTTTTCTAACTTTCATCTTTGAGGATCATGTTGTATAGTTGTGTATCATATATGGTTTTAACTCACCATGTCTTGAGTGACAAAGGGTTAACTTATTATAGGGGTACGGCTCTAGTAAGTATTCTCAAATCCGTTGATAGTTGCTGATTTACTAAAAATCAGAGGGTCTATCAATGTACCCTGGTCTAACATACCAAACATTGGCTACTTCATGAGCAAACGGCTCTGGTAAAGAGACATCAAATCCGTTGGACGGTTGACAACTTTCCAATAAGTTGTATGGTCCTCAACTCACCATGTCCTCATAGATGAAGAGTTGGCTAGCCCACAAGTTCATGGCTTGTGGTAAAGGCAGTGGAACACCATGATTAGTCCTGAGTTAACGGCTTCAGGTAAAGACAAATCAAATCCGTTGATGGCTGTGATGGTTTGCCAAAAACCATTTGGGTTCTCCAACACACCATTGATTCATGTTCTAAGTGTTGGACTAGTTATTGGTTCACAGGTGATGTCATGATTCCACTCAAGAACCAAGCTAGCCCAAGAGTGAGTAGCTACTTGGCAAAGGCTTATCAAATCTACTCTGGTCTATGTTGCTATTGAGGTTCTGGATCACTGCGATCTAGGAGTTGCTGATGGAATCCTGGTCTTCATTAGCTGTTTTGGTGGTTCTAGGTGTTATGCTGGTTACTTATCTTGTTTCCGTTGCTGTTTATGTTCAATCCTCTTGCACGTTTCAGATCTATCTGGAAACTTGAAGTTAACAAAGTCAAATTCAAGTTTAGGGGAGGATTGTTAGGAATTATTGTAATAGTAGGTTCCTGCTGATAGCTTTAGTGTTCCTGCTGATAGTGTAGTTACTGTTGTAGCTACTGCGGATAGTGCGGTTGCTACTGATAGTTAACATTGTTTATGCGGATATGTAGTTTCCGTGTTATTAGTACTTAGTTGGGATATGCATGAGTTAAATTAGGAATAGATAATGCACATCTTTTACGTGTTTTGCAAGCTGCTGAATTAGGGTATCTTAATAATAATAAAGAAACTAGCGGCTAGGGTTCTTGGTACGCTTGTCAATAACATTGTTAGTAATTCAATATAGATCCATAGAGGATCAAGTCTTTTGTGTTTATTATCTTCTTAATTCTTGTGTTTATATTCCGCGTAAACATAAGTCTAGTAAAGGTTCTCCATAGTTTGCTTGTGATTACATGGGTTTACTATACGCTCATAAAGGCTCTTAAGATCTATCTGGGACTATACCAATCAAGAATGTTTTTAAATTTATATCATCTATCAGGCTTATCTAATTATCCTTTATGCTTAACTGAAAAATATGTTAACCTACATTGAAGGACTAGGTGCCTAGGATATGACTCTTAGGATTAGATGATTAGTGTTTGATAAACATATAATTCCCATGCCTTTGTATGAACTGATTGAAATGTTGAATTGACTTTTAGTAGTCGATTGATGTTTGGGTGTTGTCGACCACCATATATCTGTTTGTATGTCTACTAACGTATTCAGATATCATAGATTATAAGAATGTTCCCGATCCGGATCCCACAAATGCAGATGATTGGATGCCGAAAGGAAAGGGCAACTATCTCTTGGGTCGACAAATGAAGAAATGAAGCTTAATTAGATCTCTCTATGGATAGTTGGCACGATAGATGCAACTTCAGAGGTCTCACTGCATCAGCAGATGGTTTTCTTTCATCCTCTCAGCAACAACAAAAGTAGCTTATGATTCTCTCCACCTAACGTATCCTGTGCAGGAAAAGTAGTGAATTATACCATTTTTTTAAACAATTTTGAAATAGTGTTTTGAAAAATGGAAAAATATTGTTTTGAAATAAAATTGGACTTAAATTTTGGAAATCAACCGGACTTCATTTTTATCAAATCTTAAGTCACTCAATCAACAACTACGGTCATGGATTGAGGGGGAGAGTGATTTCAAATAAAATATTTCAAACATTATTTCTTCATAAAAGTCCGTTTTGTACAACATAAAGTGGTGATCTAAAGATTTAATGTTATGTCATGGTATGATTTTCTTTAAAACTCAAAGATCTTTCAAAATGAAATTCTTTCTGTTCTTGTTTGATTGTGAAATTGTTTTATTTTACTTAAAGATCTCTTAAAAATATCATACCTGACACTAACAATCTTTAATGTCTTAAATTGGTCCATTTCAGTCACTTTTCAAAATTAAATCAAGCCACGTCTTTCCCAAAACTTTTCTAAATGATTTAAATCAACTGGGATCACAAATCTCAATTGGTTTGAAATTTTTAATCGGGGGAGAGATCGTGATTTAAATCTCAAATCGGTTTTAAAGGGTGATTGTTTCAAAAGCACTCCTTCCTTCATGTGCTAAACGATTTCAAATACATAATGTACATGATTGAGGAGGAGCATTTAACCAAAAACCAGAAGAGAATTTAAACCAGACACATTTTCTCCCATATTTTCTAAACCTTATTAAATCACTTGGGATCCAAAATCTCAAAGGGTTTGATATTTTTGATCGGGGGAGAATTTGTGATTTAATTATGAAATATGATAAATGATGATCGATTTGATTCAAAAGTGCAGGCTGCTCTAACATATGTGCTAAACGCTTTCGAATCACGAAGTACATATTGAGGGGGGAGCATTTCAAAAGAAAACAAACTTTCAAGGTACAAATATTTATATGTTTCAACATAAGTACCTTGATTGATTTTCTTAATGAATTCTTAATGGCTATTGTGATCGTGGATGTACTTCAAAAGAACTCTTTCCTCTATGTGATAAAATGATTTCAAATATCCTACGCACATATTGAGGGGGAGAATTTACCAAAGAAATTCAAGTGGCCTTTTCTTCGGAAATTGTGATCAAGAATACATTTCAAAGAACTCTTGCCTCCATGTGCTAAACAATTTACAAAATCATATGCACATGTTGAGGGGGAGCTTTTCTAAAAGATCAAAAACAATTAAGGTACAAAATACTTTGATATTTTGTCACCAGTACCTTGATTGGTTTTTCCAAATGATTTTTCAATTGGTTTCAAGGAAGAAAGAACAATACCAAAAGACCGACCAATTTACTTTATGCATGGTGTTATAAGGATGGTTAGGTTAGGTATTCGTTCCCACGATCCCGCCAGAGCCGGAGGGATCTACCCAAGGAAAATCCACTAGAAAGTGTAGAAGTCCTTAGGTATGATGAAAAAAGGAGAAAAATGAGAATAAGGGAAGAGTGCGGATCGAGACAGAGCTAGTACGAATAAACCCAACAAGGTTCTAGTTATGAAATCTGGTAAGCACCGAAGGGGTTGAAGAATGTAAAAAGAAATGAATGTGAAAGAGTGAAAAGAAATAGCCCTCCAATAATTCAACCTTAGGGCAGAAAACCGGGTTCAATACATATGATACGGTGGTTACTAAGGTAACGCCGGTATTGAAGACAAGACGTCATGGACCCAGTGATGCCGGACTAAACTTCCCAAGCTACTCAAGTTCCTCTTAAAATGACTTGTTTCATTCTCACAGGGAACCTAAATTGTCTATCGACTCTCTCTTAGAGATTGTTGATATTGAAGAAGGAGACCCTCTCCCTAGTCTCTGGCATAAGAACCAAATGTGCACTATTGAGTCTAGAGCCAAGAGATCATCCACAATATCTCATTAGGACACAAAATTAATGAAGACTTGCTGTTTCACACAATGTGGAAAGTAAGAATATATTAAGAGTCCTACGCATTATCCTTGTGGTTTTGCCATAACATCCGAAAGTGATATGTAAAAGTATTCACGATGAAGATGGAAATCCTTCTAGAGCCAACATCAAACAAGCTCTTGGTGGGTTACATGTGAGATCTTTTCAAAGATCAAGCTTGTGACAACGGATAGAAACGATGCGGGTGATTCACTTGAATCAACCTTGGTCCAGAAATGAATTGACGAATACTTTTGGAAAAACCGTTCGATGTGCAAATCTTCTTTTCTCAAGCACATCGAATGTGTACTCATGTTTTCAAACACAAAAGTATTTCGATTGAAAATTGATCTTTCTTATAAAACCTTCGTCGTATTGCAAAACTCTTTCTTCAAGCAATATGCGATTGTTTTCAAATCAATTTTTCATCAATCAGTGAATCTCAATTCGCTGGTTTACTCACTCGTGTTGTCTCTTTGGGCGTCTGGTTTGAGAACGGCTAGATCAAGCTGCCGAAACCCTATCAAGGAGATTCTTCGGAATTCTACGATCCTGACAGGCAGTATTCTACTGATCAACGGGGAACCGTGGTTCTTGCAACTATATTCAACAAAAGTGAACAAAGACACTTTCGTGAGTTTTAGTGCTAACTGTTGTTTGCATGAACATTGGACGGTTGCACCGATGACGATATTGAGAAGTCAATTCACAGTCGCATGCTCACATCATACACGCTTAAATGAAGAACATCATGACAAGGGCATATCTACATAACCTGGCTCTGATAGTTGCAAATATCATGAACCAGTAAAGCTTCCGCTACTCTGATGAAAAGATGTCATGATCCTGAAAGTGTGAGCATGTCAGTCCAAAAGTCACAACATCACATGAAGGCAACACAATAAAGGGTGATCCAGAGATTTACTGTCGCTGATGATCTCAAAGAAAGCTCGAAGATCATCAAGATGTGGATCAGTCAAAGGCCTCCACTTAAATTACAAAGCAGTCAGACTTTGAAGAATCACTGCTAAAGCACAAAGATTGCGGAACTTGAAGAATTGAAGTCTACGAGCTTAGAACTGATGTCATAATAGAATGCTAGGAATCAAAATGTAAATCATGGGGTGACCTCCCTTAGGGGAGATTGTTAGGAATTGGAAATTCCATAAGGAAGTGTCGGTCACCCCAATTATAGTCTAGCATATGTTAGCTCGTAGACATATCGTTATTTACGTTATTTAGTAGTTAATTAGTTAGTTATTAGCAGTGTTGCAAAACAAGGCCTACAAGGCCGATTAATCACCGATTAGGTGCTACTGGGCCACCAACCTTGCCGATTTGTGTAATTGGGTCAAACAATTCGGTCAACAACAGTCAATGCAAATGACTGCTAATCCAATGGTCATCAAACTTGCGAAACTTGTAAATCTTGTCGGAAATACCCAAAACTTGTCTTGAACAAGTTTTAGTCAATTATATTTGATGTTTTTATCTGTTACAAGATGAGTTTCAAGGAAAGTCTTGTCTAGAATACCCAAATCTCGCCAGAAATATCCAAAATTTGCGAAAATGCCAATCCGATTAATCACCGATTAATCCCGCCTTGACCGATTACAAGCTACAGGGGGGTCGACCGCCCGACTACCGATTCACGATTTTTGCAACCTTGGTTATTAGTGTAGATTAGTTTAGAGTAACACCGTGGAGGAAGGACGGGTCTTTACCCACTGTATACATGATCCACATGCCACATTGAGGGCGCTGCGCTTGTAACTATAAATACCCTTCCTTAAATGGAAGGGGTGGAGCTTTTCTAATCTAACCTTTCACATTTTGTTTATCTCACTATAATTCCCTCTCATCTCTTTCACTCTCTAAACATGGCATTCATATACTATCACCATCCTAGACCACCCGAATCATCAAACAACATATATTGTATGATCCTCTACAAAACATACACAAAAATACCTTCATTATTTGGTTCTTTACTTTCACTATCTTTGGAAACAATTTCGTTTGATGAAGATTTATCATTCATACCTAAAAGTTATATAAAAATTAGGGCACAAAATAACAAATTTTAATATTTATAACTAATAACTCCAACCGGGCTTGGGCCTTTTAACCTAGCCTATTTTAAAACAAAAATACAATACGAAAACCTAACAAAAAAAAACAATACATATTTTCTTAATATAAAAAACCCTTACTTTATCAAGAATTTAATTCATTTAAGAAAATATTATGTAAATATAGACACGAAAATCAAATTAACAAATTTAGTTTAAACCAAAAACAAAAATGTATAACTACAGTTAAGTGTTACATTGCAACCAATTTATTACTTCCGTATTACTTAATCTATTAACATGTATATAACAAAAACGAATATAAACAGCAGCATAACTACAAAATATACACATTATTATATTACAAAAAACATTAAAAAAAAATACTATATGAAAACATTAGAAAAATTATACACATTATTTAATTCAAAAAAACAACCAAAAAATAAACATACAATATGAAAAAAAATAAAATAAACCGGGAACTAAATTAAACTTGGAATTTATCAAGAAACAACAAACGTAATGTATAAAGAAGCTTTATTTAAGATATAATTTTCATGTACAAACAATTTAACACTGCAAGAATAAAAATCATATCACAATTAAAATAACAAAACGACTAAATTACACTTTGAATTAAACAAACACTAAATCATTAAAGTGTGGCTCAGAAGCATTTAAACTAAACGGTGTATATATATATATATATATATATAAAACTAAAATTTGACAAGTGACACTCTTCTTATAACAAAAATTAAATTTTCATTAACTACAACTAAAATAGTTAAAGTTTCGATAGATTTCTTTTTAATATTTACTTAAACCTAGGTGATACACTTTGTTTAAAAGTGTAATGTGTATCGTGTTTCGTATGTGTATCGATTTTAGAATATTTTCTAGTGTAATGTATCGTGTATCACTAAACCAAACTCATGTATCATTTGATTATTAGTTGCTAAAATGTTAATTTGTATTAAAATGCTATTTTCATGTGTATTATTGCTAAAATTATTAATTATAAATGTTTTAGTGGTTTTTTAGCCTTGATCTTATTTTTACAACTTTAAGTTTGATCTTAAGTTAACTCTCCTTTATATATATATATATATATATATATATATATATATATATATATATATATATATATATATATATATATATATATATATATATATGTGTGTGTGTGTGTGTATTATTGTGTGTGTGTATGTATAGAAGAGATCGATTGAGAAGTTTTTTTAGAAGATTGAGAGGTTTTCAAAATGATGGATTTTTAACTTTGATTCATGTTTTTCAAGCGTAAAACTCATTTTAATGTAACTAAAATTCAAAATGTGTAAAAAAATTTGAATCAATGTTAAAAATCTCTATTTACATATATATGTAGAATAATCGAATCATATATACAAATTTAATGAATTGTCATCATAACTCGATTTTAACAATGATTTGTGAATCAAATTTGTGATTTATAGATTTGATTCACCATAAAACGATCTTTACTTGTGAATCAAATAAAAATACGTAATCAATTTGCTCAAACGAAGATTTCTCAATCTTCCAATATAAAACCTTCTCAACAGAACCGGAGATATATATATATATATATATATATATATATATATATATATATATATAAATATATATATATATAGCACATTCAAGTGAGAACACTAAATATAGTGAGAATGTAAGAAATAATCATAGCATTCATTCATTTTATCCTTCTTTATCTTTGATCTAATGGCTAATATTAGTTAACCAACTTTTGAAAAATTTTCTAAAAATTTTGAAAAATTAGAAAAAAAAATTTTCAAAAAAAAATTTTGATTCAGAAATTTTTTTCCGTGATTTTTTCGAGAATTTTTTTCGAAAACTTTTTTCGAATTTTTTTAGAAATTTTTTCAAAGATTTTTTTTCACAAATGTAAAAAAATTGAAATTATCGCGAAATTTTTTCACACGTGAAAAAAGAATCGATCACTTGTGAAAAAAATTTGTCACATGTGAAAAAAATCGTCACATGTGGAAAAACAAATTTCGTCACATGTGAAAAAAAAATTCGTCACATGTGAGAATTAATAGAATATATTTTTGAAAATTTTCACATATGAAGAAAATTGCGAAATTTTTCGAAAATAAAATCTTTACATGTGACAAAAAAAACTCTAATACTATGACGAATTTTATCACATTTGAAAATTTTCGAAAATAGAATCTTCGCATGTGACGAAAAAAACTTTTATACTATGACAAATTTCATCACATGTGAAATTCTTCGCAAATAGAATCAACACAAATGACTAAAAAAATTTCGAAAAAATTTTCAAAATCTTTTTTTTCGAAATAAATTTTCAAATTTTTTTTTTCGAAAAAAAATTTCAAAAAAAAAATTTCAAAAAAATTGCTCAAAAAATTTTTTCAAATAAATTTTTTCGTAAAAAATTTTCAAAAATTTCTTTTCAAAAATTGCTCAAAAAAATTGTTTTTTGAAATTTTTTGGTAATTTTCAAAAAAATTGGTTGACTAATAGTAGCCATTAGATCAAAGTTAAAGAATGATAAAATGAGTTGCTAGGATTGTTTCTCGCTTCTCGCCAAATAAGGTTTCTCATTTGAACGCTTCACTATATATATATATATATATATATATATATATATATATACGTATATATATATATATATGCTTTGGTTTCATTGAGAAGGTTTTAAGATTAAGAAGATTAAAAATAAATAAATATATATAGAGTAAATTACAGTTCGTTGAGTTTGCTCAAATCACTACGTCGTCCCTAACTTTTTTTTTTTTTTGCTCCCTATGGTTTACATATTGCACTGTCGGTCCTTATCGCTAACCGTCGTTATCTTTTCGTTATCTCAATGGCACCGTTAGTCCTAACCAAACGATCATTTGCGGCGTTAGTCCTTTATACTAACGACCGTTAATAACAAAATTTTATTAAAAAATCTTTCTCTGCGGTTTTATTGTTTTGTACTGTTTCTTCACGTTTTAATGCGTTTCGTCCGATTTTATACGTTTTCATCCATTTTTTCCGTTTTCTTACGTTTTTTGTCCGTTTTATACGTTTTCTTATTTACGCTTTGTCCGTTTTCTTACGTTAAAAATGACGTTTTAATGATTTTAATTTTTTCGATTTAAAAATACGCTTTTTTTAATCAGATTTTTTAAAGTTTTCCGATTTAAAAAATTACGTTTATTTTAATCGATTTTTAAAAAGTTTTTCGATTTAAAAAATACTTTTTTAATCCGATTTTTAAAAGTTTTTTAATCAGATACGTTTAAAATCGAAAAACTTTTTAAAATAAAGTTTTTAAAAAATTATGTTTTTTAAGATCGGAAAATCTTTTTATAAATCGGATAAAAAATATTTTTAAATCTAAAAAACTTTTTAAAAATTAAATTAAAAACGATTTTTTTTAAATCGAAAAACTTTTTAAAATCGATAAAAAATCGCAATTTTTTTAATCGAATTTTTAAAATCAGATTAAAACCTATTTTTTAAAATCGAAAAACTTTTTAAAAAATCAAAAATAATTTTTTTAAATCGAAAAAAAAATTTAAAAATCAGATTAAAAACGTCATTGTTTTTAAAATTACGTATCGTATAAAAACGGACAAAACGATACAATAAAACGGACAAAAACGTCATGAAAAACGGACAAAAGCGTAAAACGGGCGAAAACGATATAAAAGTAAGAAAAACGGAAAAAGCGTATGAAAACGTGGGGATACAGGTCAGGACTAAAACGAATGAAAACGTAAGAAAACGGGCGAAAACGAGAAAAACCGCGTAGAAAAGATTTTTTTTTAATAAAATTTTTGAGTTATTAACGGTCGTTAGTATAAAGGACTAACGGTGCCATTGAGATAACGAAAAAGATAACGGCAGTTAGCGATAAGCCGTCGACGACCCATAGCTGCAATATGTAAACCATAGAGAGCAAAAAGCAAAAAAAAAAGCAGGACGACGTGTAGTGATTTGAGCAAAAACGAGGGGGACGAAAGTGTAATTTACTCATATATATATATATATAAATTAGTAATTGCATTATTTAATACACAAATTAATGACTAACATTGAAACCGTTTTTGTTTCTCGTGATTCAACTTTACTCCCTACAAGAATGATTACAAGGATTGTTGTTTTTTAATCAATTCATCATAATGTAATTTTGAAGTTTTACATATACATGAACTAGTTTTAATACCCGTGCACGCACGGGGTTTTCTCTATAAGTTTTTGTTAAGTATTATTATCGATTAAAATGCATAAGTTTTACTTTCTTTTTTTTTTTTACAGGTAACTTTCCAACTTAGGTTTTACCACCCCTCAAATCAAGGGGCCTAACCAACCACCACATCGACTGACTATGTTGTCTTAACCGGGTCCACGCTGGCACAATGTATGGCTCTCGGTGTCGCGAGGAAACCGTACCACCTCCACACAAGTTTCCTTGCTGGAGTAACGTCCGGATGAAAACCCCGACCTTGCTCAGATTCGAACCCCCATCGGCTTAGTCTAAGGGGCTCAAATCCTCATTGCAAATATCAATAGAGCATGTGGACCACAAGTGAGGACTTTCCGGTAGGTCACCCACCCGGTACTACTCTCACTTGTAGCTCGCTTAACAACCTAAGCTTTGACCACTAGGCCACATGCCTGTTGATAAGTTTTACTTTCTAAAAGGGTAACTTTAGCTAACTGGATAATCATGACAAAAAGTCTGGGTGTCAGCGCAAAGTGACCCATCAATTCTAATAGCCTTTTAAGATTACCCCCAACCCTCACACCATTTCACCTTACACCTCAGCGTCACATTAGTTTTCTTTCTCCTTCACCACCATCTTACTTTTCACTCACAACCATCTTACACCACTTCACATTTCAACACATTTTTTTATTTATTAAAATACTTCACTAAATGTATCCCAAACTAAAAAACAAATAATAAAACCCCCACTATGCACGGTGCCCGAAAGGTGAACTCTTCACCTTTAACCCCTCCTTTTGCTCCCTTGCCGATCACTCACAATGAACCCCCAACTATCTTGCCACATGATGATTCATTGTCATTTGCTCACTTTGCTACCATTGAGGGTAAGCCTAAGGTCTTCCTGCTTCCTTACATACAAAGACCTGCAAGTCATTTTCATGTATTGATATCAGACTTAGTTATGGATTAGATAAGAACCACAGTAAATGTTCAAATGTCGCATGTATTAGTTATCTACAGTATGTATAGTTTACGTTTTTGAGACATAAATGCTATTGTAAAAATATTTAGTTTGGGCTCTTGGCATAATGTATTTGTTTCAAACTACAAAAGTAGGTTTTGATAGCAAACTATGGCTACTATTTTTCTTCATTCCTAAGCTTATTTGGTCATGTGGCTTGTATATGGGGTGGCTTATGGTTTAGTTCTCATCGGTTCTTGGGGATTTACAACTTTTGATAGTTTCATATTAGCACAGTAGGGTTCGTTGTTGATTTATTATTTAAGCCAGTTTGTTGATTTCTTCCTACACCTAATACCTTTATATTCCATATCTGTTAGAGTGGTATATCATATGTGAAGGAAAGTTTGGATTCTTTAGCTTATGGTTCCTTTCTATTAATTATTCTTGTTGCATTTTATTAAAAGAAAAACAAAATTAAATAAGACATTAAATTTAGAATGATTCACATATACAATATCATACCTGAACGAAACCAGTTGCTTTCTTCGCCCTTTCTTGCCTGACTTAGACCGTGACTTTGTAAATGAATATATTAGTTCTATAAATTTATTATATGTAGATCACCACTAACCCTTATCAAAATGTTGTCATTTGTCACACAACACAGAACTTCAATCATTGTATTGTGAAGCTATCGATGTAGGGCACATCGATATTCATGAAAGCTAAAATGGTGGCCTAAATTGTGCTCTATGGACAAACTTACTAAGATATTGATCATCCTGATATGGATTACATCAACACAGCTAGAAACACCAATGAGGAAACAACATTAGATATGCTTTTATTGAATCACAAAGGTCTTGAAATGTGATGCTTAAATCAAATTTAAAGCAAAAAAAAGTAACAATAAAACTAAAATGCCAAACTTGCATATGTAGTATATTAATTTGATTTTTGTTACGATAACTGGTAAAAACAGATTTGTTTGCACGATCTTTGCAAATAGTTTTATTGTGTGTTATGTCATGTATACGTTGTGTTTTGCAGATAATTTTTGTGAGTAAACGTTAAGAAAGTTATATATGCCAACCTTAGCAGCTTATGTACCAGTTGCTACTTTTGCTACTTGCTCTCTACCACTTTAATTGAGTGAGATTAAAAGACAGTCCAACCCCTTAAACCTATGTTTAAAAGTTGTTGAGAATCTTAATTCATAAATATCACATGTAGCATGTATGTAACCTGACATAATTTTTCTTTTGACGTTGATGTTAAAGTAAACCGTGTCTCAAAAACTGTAAAAAATCAAATGATGATTTATCTACCAACAATTTATTAAAGCTCACACAATATTATTTCGATTTAATGGACAAAGGAGTTGTAGCGCTTGTATGAGTAAGATCCTATTTATTTATTTGTTATTATGGATAAGGGTGTTGCTTAGTAACAAATTCTTTGCAAAGATGCAACAAATAAGCATGTACGGTTTAATTTATAACCATCTGTCTAATCCTAAGATCACGATGTCGAAAAATAAAAAAGTATATACTTGTGTGTGACTGGTGACTTGTGAGTAGTCTCAACTTCCGAGTAATAAAGAGCAAAATAAAAAGCTTTGGACTAATTATATTTGGTTTGGGACATTAATTTTAGTTTTCCTTCGCAAGCTCTAAAAATCTCACCATGAAAACATAAAGTATGTGTAGCTTTGACTAAACCCTCATAGGCTCTTATTAAAGAAATAACTAAACAACTATATGATTATTATTAAGAAACATATTTGTATTCGGATAAATAGTATTACTTGCATAAATTTCATCATTTGCATATATATTATTTATACCAATCATAGTTGCACAAACAAAAAAGGAGCATTAATCCATAATCATCGGATGAAAAGCAACTGCCATGCGTAAAAATTAAAACTTTAACATGAATGAACATCAAATGCAACAAATTTAACAACTTAATCAGCTAAACAGCACAAAAAGACCCTAAAAGTAATTCAAAAATATAAAACCAAACCCCCAACTATAATGATCAAGACAACCGCTTATACTCGAAAGATTAGCCAACTTTCCTTAATATTGGTTTACTTGAGTGGCAACCCAAACTCTAATAACTATTGTATGTATACTATAGCATGAAGCATTCCTATTCCCCATTTTCTTATAAAATCATATGCATTGCAATAAAGCTATCTGATTCAAATTCTATCTAAAGATATATATCCAACCAATTCAATACCTATATAGGCAATAGCACTCATCAAATAGTAAATAGTATACATATGTCTAAGTTGTTATTGGCTGCATATATATGCATTTGACAGTTGACAACCTCATACGCATAAAAATACATTTAAACTTCTGAGACCTTAAAACAACATATTCTATTGAAGATATCCGATCAGTTATAACAGTTTGTAGCTTTGTAATCCCCCTAATTCTTATCATATTCACATAATCATAGAAACCAACTATTAATTGAAAAGCAACTACATTAGATAGTAACAAATATAAGCAGATAATTAATTATGGATATCATAATCAATCAATAAGTGAAGAACACACCGTCGATCCTTGGCTTTAAGAACTTACGGTTTTGTGTTTTGATGATGATTTTGTGAAGGGTACGATGATTTCAATGATTTGAGTTGTACAATTACTTTGTATGTGTTTTTCTTTTTGGTTGAGGTTTACTTTCTCGTGAAGGATACGATGTTCCCATTTGTTTTTTATGTATTTACATATGGCTCCCCGTTAATTAAATACTTACCATTAGGCCCATGTGTATTTTTTAAAATTTCCTAACCAGCTTTTAATAACGAAAATTTACAATGTTTGACTAAATTGGAATCAATTTTGACTTTTTATTAACCAATTATATAACTCGATTTTGCCTATGTGTCAAAATCATGCTCTCCTATTGGTCTAATTTTTTTTTCGATAAGAATGATTTTGCAAAAGTACTCCGAAATGATGTAATTCCTTTATTATATAAAAGATACGTGATTTTAAATCAGCCATATTTTACATGCATTGAGTTAATAAGACTCATATAAAATTCTTTATGTATTAAAATATTTCAAACTTCATATAAGGAAATCTTATATAAGTTTATGATTCATATTATTCCAATTAGTCCATCTAACCATGAAATGAATGTCATATAAGGATTTGAATCATTATATACTGAGTCACTAAAAAAAATTGGTACTATATTTTGTGAATCATTTATGGATTAGTGAATCGAACAAAAAAGTGATTAACATTGCGTCTTTTAGGTTTGAATCAATAGATATGTTTTTTGTATACAATGTGAATCATAAAAAAGAATGGCAATTATCACTTTTGTGAACCATGTGTGGTAGTGAATTGAACGAAAAGTGAGTGAGTTTCGTGAATCCCCCAAAACATGAACAAAAATCATGTTCAGTGAATCATATTTAGTGAATCATTAAAAAGGTGATTGAATGTTTAATTGTGAATCATGTACTAACTGATGAATCAACGTTACATCTCGAAACTAAGAAATGATCAAGTTACCATTTTGTTAATCATTATATAAATATATGTATAAAAATTTGATGCAACAATGATTCTTTATTAATGAATAAAAAAAAATATACTACCAATGATTCATATTTAAGAATAGAGATTTTACACCTGATGTTTTATAAGAAGCAAAAGAAACAAGTTTTCATAAATAAGATCAAATTCATCAATGAAGATTATTTGATTCAGGAGAAATGATACGACAGAAAAAAAAAATGTATGTATACTAAAACCTACATTCAAGTCAATAAATGATATTAATGAGTGTTGTAAAATACTGCTTACCCTTGTGTAAGTTTGATGAGATGAAATAGATTTCTTTCTCATTCTTCTCATTCTTCCTAATCTCAAAATTTTCTTAATTCGATCCTCGATTTTATATATATATATATATATATATATATATATATATATATATATATATATACATATATATATATATATATATATTTATATATATATATATATAGAATCTAGATCAAAATTATATCAAACTTAAAGTTGTTAAAATGAGATCCCACTAAAATTTGACAAATTACACTCTTACAATAAAAATAATTTTTTTTATTAACTACAACTAAAATTGTTAAAGTTTCGATAGATTTTTTTTAAAATTTACGAAACCTAGGTGATACACTTTGATTAGAAGTGTAATGTGCACGTTTCAGTATGTGACAGATTTTGGAATATTTATCGCTGTAATGTGTATCGTGTATCACTAATCCGAACTCATGTATCATTTGGTTATTAGTTGCTAAAATATTAATTTGTATTAAAATATTATTTTTATGTATATTACTGTTAAAATTGTTATTTATAAATGTTTTAGTGGTTTTTTAGACTTGATCTTATTTTTACAACTTTAAGCTTGATCTTACGTTAACTTCTCCCCATATATATATATATATATATATATATATATATATATATATATATAGTCCGGATCGATTGAGAAGAGTTTTAGATTGAGAAGATTGAGAAGTAATCTTAACCATTAATCTCACCAAATTACAATAAGAGTATGATGGGTATTAGAATTTGATATTTAATTTCGTATACGTTTTTTGTTTCATGCTGCTACAAATTCTATTGATACTAACAACCTTTTTCATCATGTGACCATTATTTTTTTATTTCCTTTTCTTCACTTACATCAACATCATTGAATATTTGCATATATACTAATTGCTCTGTTCTTATCATTTCTATTTATTTTTCATTAGAAAATCGTTAGGTACCAACATTAAAGATTCAGCCTTCTTATATGAACTCTATTTACATTGTTACGAAGAGACGAACAATTATTGTCAATGTTAATACAAATAAGCCGTGAAAACGCTTATTTATATTTTACGATCTTCTGTTTTGTTTTATAACAAAATGTAAAATCACTTTTAACGCAAAACAAATAGAGTACGTAAATAGTTTGAGTTAATAGTTTCTAACACACTTAAGTTGTCACATAAAACACTAAAACAAGTATAAGTGATTTTTTGATTTAGATACATATGTACAACAACTAGTGTTTACATATTAAGCTAAAATTTACTTAAACTAAAGATACTAAAACGGGTAAAAATCCAAGTTGTATATGTCGGGTAAATAATGGGGTATATACTAAAATGGGTAAATACTAGTTAAAATGGTTTTTGACCCATAACCTGTTGGTTTTATATATACCACTTAACCAAGTTCATTGTATCTAGAAAGAAAACCATGGATCAACCTACTAATCTATGACCCATAACCTAAAAATACCCATCGGCAGCAGGGAGGCTGACCACGGATCCCTAGCGTTGCTAGCCGGATCCCTTGTGGTAGGGATCCGTGGGATCCTGAGACAGAAGAGAATTTCCTCTATAAATAGAGAGCCATTTCTTCCTCTCTGCACATGGTTTTACACATACTTCCCCAAAGTATTCTAACCCTCTAACCTCAGATCTAAGTGATCTATGTAGTTTGTCTTTTTTTTGTGTGATCTACTAGGTTCCTCTTAAAGGAGATCACACCTCTTGAAGATAGCAAGCTCAAGTCCATGAGTTGCCATGCTTCGTCATCATCAAGACTACTAAGGTTCTCTTGTTGATAGTTCTTCCTTTCTCCATAGATGTTGGGTAGAAGGCATTAGTGAAGAATGCCGAAAGTGTCAAGATGAAAGCATTAGTGAAGGTGCTCATCATCCGTGTCAAAGCATTAGTGAAGAATGCGAAAGTGAAGATGAAAGCATTAGTGAAGGTGCACATCATCCGGTCAAAGCATTAGTGAAGGATGCTAAAGGTGTCAAGACGAAGGCATTAGTGAAGGGGTGCCAAGCGTTGTGTCAACGGCATTAGTGAAGGATGCCAAAGAATCAAATCAAGTAGCATTTGGGAAGAATGCTTAGGTCGTATAATCGATGAGGTACATCGTTATACATATATGTATTTGTTTATCTACAATGATGGTGATATCCTTGATGGTGTTGTAACAAGGAGTAGATCTCCTTGAGATTAGGTGTAGTGTCGTGAAGGTGTAGTTCACCTAAGGTGTGAAAGAACTAGGTGCTTAGCCTAGTACCTAATAAAAGGTAGGCGACGTTGTGAAGGATTAGTTCTCCTAAGGTGTGAAAGAACTCGGTGGTTAGCCTAGCACCGTATAAAGAGTAGGCGACGTTGTGTTAGGTGTGGTTCGCCTTGGTGTGAAAGAACTCGGTATTTAGCTTTGTACCGGAAAAAGGTTAAGCGACGTTGTGAAGGCTTCTCCGCCAAAAGGAGTTGGTGTAGTCTACGAACTTCGAGTAGGTGACTCGAGGAGTGGAGTATGGAAAGGAAGGTGTCCTTGTAGCCGAACCACTATAAATAACTTGTGTTGTGGTGATGTGCTTCTTACTCTTTATATTTCATTACACGTTTATATATACATCTATCAACGTCCCACATAAACAATCAAATAGATTGACATAAGTCGATCTAAATATTTAAAAGGAAGTTTTAAATTGGTAAAACTATTCAACCCCTTTCTAGTTTTCCACAATTGGCATGGAGCTTAGTTACCAAGTTTCTTAAAGTATGTTGTACTTTAAAAACTTGATATGATCCGTGTATGTTTGAAAACTACAAGGAAGGATTTTTTTTGGGTCATATTTTCTTTTAAATCATTTTGTTGAACATTGATAGATGATTCTAACCACTTTTGCTCTTAAGAAATCTTCATGCTAGAATCTCTTCAAAATCTTCATTCAAAGAATAATGAAGTCAACATTCAAGGAAGGATCTAAAAGGTGATCACAACTACATACACAGTACAAAGGATTACTTTTAAAGCTCATGAAGTATTTTTGGTATTATACCAAATCAAGAAGCATAGAGGTATGTTCTACTCTTCATTAGATAGGTTACATGAGTTCCATTTATTGTCATAAGTTCTATTTGCTTAACTAATCACTAACATCATTAGAAGTCTCTTTGGTCACCTTCTCGTCTTCAACATAAGGAATGATATTATTTTTTTTTCAAACTAGCAGTCATCACATATGAACCCTCGATATGTGATTCGGCAAAAATCATCATTCAAAAACAATCCTTATCTAATACCTCCATTTTTTTGCAAGCTAATTTATAAGCCTACTACAAAAATAATACCAAACAACTCCCTTTCTATCCACAGTAGCTGGATCCCTCTAGTTGTACTAGCGGATCCCAAATGCAAAGGATCCGGGGAAGTGAGCGAGAACTCACTATCGCTTTCAAAAATTCACCACTGATCTTTTTCCCTACTCAAATAACACTAAAACGACCAAGCCTAAAGAATCCATCCTCATTGGCTTCCATACTCTCAAGTATTCCTTCCTAGAACATCATTGTAAGTAATTACATTAACTTGTTCTAATCTTCATCATCCTCATCCTAGGGTTTATGGTCTCTTAATTTTTAATCAATTAATTTAATTACGGCTTTTTAAATTAATCATGAAAATGGGCTTTTTAAACAAAATCACATTGTGTTCACAACATTGTTAATACAAATCAAAACCATAAACCCATCCCAACTAATTTTACCTAATTGGAAAATTTGTATTTTTAGGACCAACCATGCCCAAAGCTACTCAACAAGATCATCATGACACCGTCCACTACCTTACTCATTACTATCGTGAAAAGGGGTTGACCAAAACCGACCGTAAAATTTTCAAAAGCCTTGTAAAACGACTTATCCAGAAGGTCGTGTAGTCAAGGAATGTTTCCTTGAAGATACCGACATTCGTCAAGTTTTCTCGACAATTAACTTTGATTGTCTCCCTATAGATGAACAAATTTGTCCGGTTTTCATTTTTGAATTTTACAAAAGCTTTAGGATCATTTGAAACGTCAATGATAGCATTTCAATCGCTTTCATCATCAATAAACAAAACTTCACTCTTCTTTCTCTCCAACACCTTTGCTCAAATTCTTAGCATTCCTTGTGAAGGAATTTGTATGTACTCTCAAGATTGGGCAATTAACGCTCAAAACATTGTACTTGATCCTAAGCCTCTCTATAACACTTCTATTGATGAACCCGAAACCATCCGAGGACACTATTTTCAAAAATAAGAACGACCAATCCCGTTTCGACCGAAACAAGAAGCTCATTCACCGTAATCCCTTTCAAATGGAACTTTTAGAAATGCACCCCATGTTTAGAAAATGGGAAGAAATCCTTAGGGAAAATCTCATTAGCCTAGTTGGAAACAAAGATCATCCAAACGCATGTCTTGTGCAAATGATCTATTGTCTTATCCATCAAAGGCCATTTAATCTTGCCTATTACATGGTAAGAAGAATGGTTGGGGTATTCAAAGCTTCCAACATGGTACTTCCATATGGTATGCTTCTAACACGACTTTGTAAGTATGTTGGTACATTGCAACCATCTCCTATCAACGATGATCATTATCTTTCCGATCACGTCATGGTACCTCTTACCAAACAACCCTCTAAACGGTTCATGGTCAATAGAGAGCAACCGGAAGCTCTCCGGACTCCTCGGCGGTGAAGAATAAGAAGATGATGAAGATGTGAGCCAGTAGCCAACATCAAATTGGAAATCCTTGAATACCACAAACAACTGCCAACCATTCCAAACGAGACCCTGAATTTAAGCAATTGAGGGCATGATTCAAAACCTCGCATCAACC
Source organism: Chrysanthemum makinoi (assembly GCA_910596185.1). Taxonomy (NCBI): domain Eukaryota; kingdom Viridiplantae; phylum Streptophyta; class Magnoliopsida; order Asterales; family Asteraceae; genus Chrysanthemum; species Chrysanthemum makinoi. The sequence continues at coordinate 346,074,084 of OU343221.1, read as the reverse complement.
TCACTTCAAAAAGGAAAAGGATTGAAGAAAGAGACAATAGGATTGTGCTTGTTTTCTTTATCTTATGTTTGGATGATTACATTTTAGCTCTTTAGGTTTATGATTACTTGGATATTGTCTTTAACTAGTGTTTTGTGATAAACATGCTTGTTTCTCTGTTTATCGTGGATTTACTAGTGTGCATAAACCGCACATCATTTCGTGTAGGTTCGTGTTGATTACGTCTGGAATCTGGGATCCCAGGATTAGCCTAGCCGGATCCCTCCCTTGAGGGAGGTGGGATCCGTGACATCGATCAGCAATACAGACATTCGTACATCAAAACGCTTTCTGATAACATCACATTAGCTCAGCATATGATTTTAGAACCCAACTAAGTCCACTTCAAGGATAAGAAAGGCTTAGACTCACTAAAGGCTTACTTAAGATCTTAGTCTGATTTTATCAACACATCTAAACTCACCATACTTTCGCTTCAACTACTCACAAACTATTTCTCACCTCTCAAAACACTTAAAGAAGACAAGCTAAACAAATTTAGGAAATTGCTTCAGTCATTATATCTCAAGGTAAGACAAAAATTAGTTTTTCAAATCTTGTGATTTTTAAGAATTTTTTTTAATATCACCTCAAGCTTAAATCTGATCACTAGGATCATTTATTATGACTTGACACATTCATAACTCTTAGTGTTATCCTTGGACAACCATTGGTAGTCATCTTGTCCCATCCTTCTTCCATAAAAAGCAATCATTTGCTATAACACTTATTACCTCTAATCATTCAAGTACCCTTTCATCCTAAACCTTTAGGAGAACTGAAACATTCAAAATGAGATAGGCTTTAGCTCCTAGAAACCTCATTTCAAACTTGTCATAGCTAGCTGGGATCCCTAGGAATAGCTAGTAGGATCCCTTCAGGAGGAACAGGTGGGATCCGGTGACGGTTTATGTCAAACATAGCTAAAACAATCATTTCAACTCATCTTCCTAACTCAAACACTCCATCTCATCTTAAATGAGTTCCTAGATCACTGAAACTCTGAATCTCAACCTTGTGCATGTTAATCATCACATTTCCAAGAACATTAGTGGATTAAGTCTTAAATGCAATTGCAAAGTTCTTCCCTTTATAACTCACATTGCCAAGAATACTTTAGTCATAAAACACAAACATAATTATCAGCAATTGCAACCATCCTTCTTAGTCATCTCATCATGAGAAAAGCTCCTAGTGCTTACTCATTCACTCAAGAACCACCAAAGAAACTTGCTAGAATCATACACGAAGTTTCCTCAACCGAATCATCTCGGTTAAGTCCACCAATGCTAGGATTTCTCCTACACCAAGAAACCAATCAAACTAATCCCCAAGAAGAGTGTTCCCACTAAGATTTCATCACCAAATCCTACTATACCAAACATATCCTCCACAACTCAACCAACATCATTAATGCCTAGAGCCACCTCACAATCATCTCCACACTCTCAAAATGTAGAAGATTTACCCTCTTGGCCATCTCATCTTTCACCATTACCAACTAATCCACTTGAAAAGATTGAGCAACAAAATCAAAGTGTTGAATCAACACTTGCTCCAAAAGCAAACTCTATCATTCCTCCCATAAGTCCATTTTGGATTATGAGAAGACATCAAAACCGACCAAATGGAAGTTGATGCTTCTTTACCTCTACCTTTAAATATTGTAGAACCACCACTTAATGAGCCTCAATCAAATCCTCCTTCATTTGAAGATCCTCAACCCACTTCACTTGAACTTTCACTTCAAGAAACTCAAAATCATGACAAGGATTGCTATCATTGTAAACATGTTGAAAGGTTGATGCATGAACTACGTGAAGAGCAACGTTTCATGTTTTATCACCTCCTCGAACGTTTCGAAGAGGTTAATAAGCCTAAACTACAATGAGCATCACATTCAAAAGCTCAAACTTAGAACGTTTAGGAAACCTTTCTCATCCTTGATCATCATTTAGTTTAGAATTGGGGTAACTCATTTAGCATTAGTAGCACTTGTTTGGCTAGTTCATTCTCTTAGTTTTAGAGATTTGGTCGTGTATCTCTTGTTTTATTGAATGAATACTTATATGCTATGATTATCTTTGTTGTGCTTGATATATTGTACATATATCTCATTTTCTCAAAATAGCATTCTTTGACATTTCTTCATTCTTTGAAGATATCACAAGAGATAGGATCCCTTCCAGATGCCTAGACGGATCCCTCCTTGAAGGGAAGTGGGATCCGTGGTACTGAGAGCACAAATTTCTACTAACTTGAGTCTTATTTGCGGAAATTATGCACTTACTCTTGTTTTCTTTTGTTTGTAGTTATTCAAAATACACATGAAGATATTGAATAAAAGGGGGAGCTTTGTGTCAAACGACATTGCAAAATCATTTGCAACTTAATCCAATTTTGGATTACACTTCATGACACCCCATTGCAACATTGCAATATTCAAGGGGAAGCACATTCTCGTCACTTAGACGAACCATTTGCAAACTTAGTTGCAAACACAATTAGTTTATTTTACGTTATGTCCTTGGCTACTTACATAGGGATGGACTCGTCAGGGGAAGTTAAGACAGTACCATTCGATCACTTGCTCTCTTTACATTTTTACATATCTTTTCTTATAAAAAATTGTGTTAGTTTCTTTTAACACTTTTGTTTTTCGACAAAGGGAGAAGAAGTAAAACTAAATCAAATTTTACAATTTTAGCTTTTTCCTTAAAATAATTTTATGTTTTCATCATCAACAAGGGGAGATTGTTAATACAAATAAGCCGTAAAAACGTTTATTTATATTTTACGATCTTCTAATGTTTTGTCGATAACAAATGTAAAATCATTTTAACGAAACAAATAGAGTACGTAAATAGTTTGAGTTAATAGTTTTCTAACACACTTAAGTTGTCACATAAAACACTAAAACAAGTATAAGTGATTTTATGATTTAGATACATATGTACAACTAGTGTTTACATATTGGGTTAAACATATACTTAAACTAAGTATACTAAAATGGGTAAAAACTAAGTGTATGCTAAAATGGGTAAATACATGTATATACTAAATGGGTAAATACTAGCAAATGGTTTTGACCCATAACCCATGGTTTTATATATACCACTTAACCAAGTTCATTGTATCTAGAAAGAAAACCATGGATCAACCCATGACCCATGACCCATAACTAAAAATACCCATGGGCAAGAGAGGCGGACCACGGATCCCTAGCGTTGTGCTAGGATCCTTCATGAGATCCGTGGGATCAGAACAGAAGAGAATTTCCTCTATAAATAGAGAGCCATTTCTTCCTCTCTACACATGGTTTTTCACACATACTTCCCCAAAGTATTCTAACCCTCTAACCTCGGATCTAAGTGATCTATGTAGTTTGTCTTTTGTTTTGTGTGATCTACTAGGTTCCTCTTAAAGGAGAAATCACCACCTCTTGAAGATGTGCAAGCTCAAGTCCATGAGTTGCCATGCTTCTTCATCATCAAGACTACTAAGGTTCTCTTGTTGATAGTTCTTCCTTTCTCCATAGATGTTGGGTAGAAGGCATTAGTGAAGAATGCCCAAAGTGTTAAGATGAAAGCATTAGTGAAAGGTGCTCATCATCCGTGTCAAAGCATTAGTGAAGAATGCCGAAAGTGTCAAGATGAAAGCATTAGTGAAAGGTGCTCATCATCAGTGTCAAAGCATTAGTGAAGGATGCTAAAGGTGTCAAGGCGAGGCATTAGTGAAGGTGCCAAGCGTTGTGTCAAAGGCATTAGTGAAGGATGCCAAAGAATCAAATCAAGTAGCATTTGGGAAGAATACTTAGGTCGTATAATCGATGAGGTGCATCGTTATACATATATGTATTTGTTTATCTACAAGGATGGTGATATCCTTGATGGTGTTGTAACAAGGAGTAGATCTCCTTGAGATTAGGTGTAGTGTCGTGAAGGTGTAGTTCACCTAAGGTGTGAAAGAACTAGGTGCTTAGCCTAGTTCACGATAAAGGGTAGGCGACGTTGTGAAGGATTAGTTCTCCTAAGGTGTGAAAGAACTCGGTGGTTAGCTTAGCATTATAAAGTAAGTGACCGTTGTGTTAGGTGTGGTTCGCCTTGGTGTGAAAGAACTCGGTATTTAGCTTTGTACCGGAAAAGGTATAAGCGACGTTGTGAAGGCTTCTCACAAGGAGTTGGTGTAGTGCTTAGGAACTCGAGTAGGTGACTCGGTGGAGTAGAGTAGCGAAAGGAAGGTGTCCTGTGTAGAACCACTATAAATAACATGTTTGTGGTGATGTCTTACTATATTTCTTTAAATTCGGTTATATCTCCATCTATCAACGTCCAACATAAACAATCAAATAGATTGACATAAGTCGATCTAAAATATTTAAAGAAGTTTAAATTATGATATTACATTTCTAGTTTTGTCATAGAATCCATTTTGTTGATATCGGGTTGAGTTTATGATCATATTAAATACATAATGCCTACTCGAATCATTACTTATACTAGATATTGAGGATTTAATAAAAATTGGATTGACTTATTGAAGCATTTTTGTTCGATATGCAATGACTCAAGAACAATCTCATCAAGTAAATAACTGATTCACTAATATAAATATGATTCAAAATATAAATTAACAAGTTTTTTACTTACGGTTCACTTGCTCAATTTATTTTTGATTCAATATATGATTCAAAATAAAACATACCAAAGAAGTACTAACTTATTAGAAAAGTTCATGTTAACAAGTTTTTTTAATGATAACATTATTTTTAAAAATTCAAAACCTCCATCATATACGTAAGTCATGTTAAGAAAATCTAAAGGATATAAAATATCAAAAAGATGAATCATATATTTAAATAAGATTGTCATATAAAAAAAGAAACAATAAAATGAATCAGATAGTTGCTAGATAAGTTTACTTAGATTTGCTATTGCAAATGAAAGTGACTTGATTGATTCACAAAAAATAACTTGGCTACGTAGAAGAAAAAAAATAAACAGATTGCTATTATGGTTTCAAAAATTCAAAAACTTGGACCATAATTGTAGGAGTTATAATTTTTTAATTAATTCTTGAATGATTCATTTACTTTTATACCCTTTTCACTCAATTAAATAGTATTTATGAACATTAAAATTAAAAAAAAATCAATAGTCTTGATTCTTAATCTTCTCAATCTTAAAAGTCTTATCAATGAAAACAAACCTATATATATATATATATATATATATATATATATATATATATATATATATATATAGACAATTCAAATGAAGGATAATTTTGGTGAGAGCGAGAAGAGATCACGACCTCCATTTACTCATCCTTTTAAAATCTAATGGTTAATTAATCATTTTCCACTAACTATACTTTAAACAATCCTCACACCTGATATATATATTTAAAAAACACACACGTCCAAATTTTGAGGTGAAAAACATTTCATCTTCTCTCTGATCATAACAACCGCAGATCCCACCGCAAATCACCGCTGTTCGAACCACCACTACATCGTCATAATTACAACCGTCGACCACCGTCTGCCGTCATCACCATCGATCACCACCACTATTCACCATTCACCACCATAATCGTGATCCTCACCATCACTCATAACAATCATCAAAGAACAATAACACTCTCTCAAAGTTCATCAACACCACCAACCACCACTATGTTCGCCACTATCCACCACCAGAATCATCGAGTATCATCTTTATCATAATCAGTAAGTGTGAATTAAGCTTCTGATTCATTATTTCTATATATTTCATAAATTGTTATATATTTTAGAAACTGATGATGAAATTGAATAGATAGATCTAGATGAATGTGTCTTTCGATATTTAATATCTAATTTTCACATGTGAGCAAGTTGTTCGAAATGAATTTTCAAGGCGAATTAAGTTTATTCGAATGTTTGATCTAGATTAAAAAAAATCGTGCTTTATATGTTTTATGTTAGCTATGAGTTATGTTGATGAGTAATTTAGATGATTATGTAAACTTGATGAAGAAAATGAAAGTTGAACTTGTCTTTTTCTCGTTGTTTGTCAATGCACACCAGGTGTTCGCTAAAATGTTAGCATGTGAAGATAGTTTGATCTTCACATGTGAAGATAGTTTGATCTTCACATGTGAAGATAGGTTGATCTTCACATGTGAAGATCAAACGTGAAGATAGTTTGATCTTCACATGTGAAGATAGGTTGATCTTCACATGTGAAGATCAAACGTGAAGATAGTTTGATCTTCACATGTGAAGATAGGTTGATCTTCACATGTGAAGATCAAACGTGAAGATAGTTTGATCTTCACATGTGGAGATAGTTTGATCTTCACATGTGAAGATAGGTTGATCTTCACATGTGAAGATAGTTGGAATTTGTTTAGGTTTTTGCATTTTTGTGTGTAGGGTTCTTTACTTTTATCTTTGTTAGTGATATGCATGAACGCCTTTAGACTATATGTGAAGAGGACATATGGACAGAAATTGCTAAGTATTTGGATGGGAAGTCATTGGTGAATGGTGATGTTGGCAGCATCCAACAAATGGTTCCTTTAAACTATAATGCATGACAGTGTTTGGAAGTATGCTTGTTTGCGTGATCTTCAGGTCCCTGATTGCTCTGCAGCGACATTTAAATGGGTCAAACTTTATGCTTCAGTTTTCAGTAAGCACAGAGTCTCTACAAGTTTTACATTGCCCTTTAGCTGTTTTTCAATGCATTTCGATAACAGAGATTGACATACAAGTCGTGGTTGATTATGCAGGTGGAAACCATTCTTATGCCTCTCGTGATCAAGAGAAGCATATTGGTGACCTTTGGGTTCATCTAGATTAACTTTACCATATAATTCTGAAATTGACAATTTAACATATACATATGATATGCAACACAATTTTATTACTGCGCGCTGTAAGATTACTACTGCTCATTATCTGAAAAAAACTTAAGCAAATCAATGGACGGAAGAATTGCCTCGTGTGTCATCTTCAAACACTAAGGCCAGTACAGTGTCTAATACGGTAACAAAAGCTGTTGATGAAGATGCTATTAAACTCAACGCCAGCCCTGACGAAAAATCTGCCATACTCATCCAGACTGCTGTTAGGAAATTCTTGGTATGTACTTGTTATTAGTTATTACCTTTAGCTACATGTGGCAATCATGACCATTTACTAATAAATGGATCAATTTGGGTTTGTTATAATTCAAACACACCCAAAGTCGATTTTATTGCTTACAAGTTACAATTTCGTGAATCGTTTTGCATAAAGAAAGTATGTGTTACCCCAGAGACAAATCAACATCAAATGTAGTCCTTCAGAGGAAAGTGAATCCTGGAAGTGGATGGAAAGGTGGACGTCTGTCTCTTCTCCTGAAGTAATGGAACCAAATTCGACCGCGAGCAGGACAAGATTGATGTTACCAAAAACCAAGCTGAAAATCTGATTCTTGAACAAAAGTCTGCTATCAATTTTTATGCAAGTAATCCCCTTTAGTTCCCGAGAATCCCACAATGGAGGCTGAACAACCCAAAAGCTCTTCCAAAAGGGTTGCCATTGAAGAAGCAGATTCTGATGGAAGGAAGTATGTGTTTGGATCAAGAAAAGCATGTAATCCATAGTTCATTGCTGCTCATTCAAGATTCGAGGAGCTGACCTATAAGAAAGATTCACCGACTTCTATCAGTGTGGATTCCCTTGCAAATTCGATCCAGACAAGAAATGTTGAATCAGCAGTATCGTTTCTATATGAAAGCTTAAGAGTGGGTCGAACCGGTGGTTCAGAATGCGGAACTGAACTTTCAGTCACATCCATGCTCGACTCACCAGATCAGTCTAAGGCTGGAAACGTTGAATATGAAAAGGAAACTCGAGATCTGGATAAAGAGGCTGGTGATAGCAAAAGTATTAGTGTTGAAGAGCATGATCTCTAGGTACTGAGTTGACTCACTCCATTATGGCTCTATCAGATAAATATGACGGCAACAGTTTTGCTGGAAGTGAACACTTGCAACCTGATACGGTGACACGTCCGCGAGTCAAACAATCTAGTGAGGATAACACATCTGATGGTAAAAAAAGTTGAGATTGGTATAAATCATGAGGTCGACAAATCATCTCCAGCAGCTTCTCCAAGGACGCCTTATTGCGACCTCTCAAAGAACAACAAATCTAAAACTGATAAAAAGTTGTCCAGTTAAAAGCGAAGTCAAAGTCAAATTCAAATAGTAAAAATTCCTGTTAGTTCTAACCTTGGTTCGGGTTTAAGAAATAGTTTGGACCATTTACCTAGAGAGAGTAAACCCACAAAGCGAAGAAATTCTTTTGGGTCACAAAGTTCTGTCAACATTGATATGGAGCCGAGTGATAGTAGCAGTAGTAATTCTATACCAAGTTACATGCAAGCTGAATCATAGAAGAGCTGAAAACTTGCAAATAACTTGCAAAAAGTCTAGTCCATATGTGCAAGGTAAAGCTTACTTGAAAAGGCGGCTCATTGCCAGGTGCAAATGGCAGACATGGTTACCTCACATCAAGCGCACCTCACCTCAGGCCCAACAAACCACAAAGGGAACTGATAAAGGAGGTAATTTTTGAAGATTTTATTAATCTTAATTCAGTTTCTTAAATCACATGCTTTATTCTGGGTGTTTGTATGATTATGTCACTTGCTAGAATTTGATTTGATACCCTGAACCTGAAGTAGCCCGGACCTTGAATTATGTGTCAGGATTTGAGGTGTCAAAATGGGTGGGTTGGGTGACATTGTGACCCATATATTGTCCAAAACTACTATATATTGAAATAGTTTGTGCGTCAAATATGTTAATTTTTATAATAATATAATATTGTGATTGATGTGATTTAGGAGGTTATATTCATGCATTTAAAATGCTTGTTTTGACATGTTCACAGATTTCCCTTTCTTTTATTTCTTGTTCTGTCATGTTTTTTTATTGATTATTTTGTGTGCTTGTAACAGAGAGGAAATGGCAGAGGTAACGTAAAGCGATGACATTTTAGGTAGCCTGGCTAGATGCATGCATTCAAAACCCAGTGTCTCTTCCTGGTAGCATGAATCCATAACATAAATGTACTGCTATGGTTGTTGGTTAGTAGTACCATTTTTTTTTCTTCTTTATGGTGTGGTAGTATTTGTTTGTTAACTTCAGTCGTGTGCCAATTTTGTTCTGCTCCTCTCTATGATTTCTTGTAGTTAAGTAGAGGTGAATATTTGCTCTTTTTAGACCAAATAAACATTTGAATTTAATTGCATTCTTGTTGATTTCTTGGAAGTATAGGACGTGTGGCGGTAAATGGTATAGCTACTTCCATATCTCATATGCAGTTTGGGGTGAAGTGAATGCAGAACTTGCGTGATTTGGTACCAAAAATTGTTGTTCTAATTGGGAGGTCTTTTATTATGCGCACAAATGACTATATGTCGATTTGTACTAATAGTTAATATAGTCTACAGCAACAGAAGTGGTATAAAGTTGAATACTGCAAAGGCTAGCTTGGATCCTTACACATGTTTATTCTCATATAATGATTTTTCTTGTTTTGTGAGCAGGCAATTATTGTGTACGTAGAT
>OU343221.1:346024598-346064337 GCA_910596185.1 Chrysanthemum makinoi | reverse complement strand
AAATTCATCAATGAAGATTATTTGATTCAGGAGAAATGATACGACAGAAAAAAAAAATGTATGTATAATGAAACCTACATTCAAGTCAATAAATGATATTAATGAGTGTTGTAAAATATGGATCTTACCCTTGTGTAAGTTTGATGAGATGAAGGGTTAAGATTTCTTCTCATTCTTCTCAATCTCAAAATTTTCTTAATCGATCCGGATTTTATATATATATATATATATATATATATATATATATATATATATATATATATATATATATATATATATATATAGAATCCGGATCGATTGAGAAGGATTTTAGATTGAGAAGATTAAGAAGTAATCTTAACCATTAATCTCACCAAATTACAATAAGAGTATGATGGGTATTAGAATTTGATATTTAATTTCGTATACGTTTTTTGTTTCATGCTGCTACAAATTCTATTTGTTAGGAACATGTTTTATTATCAAGTGTAGGTCATTTCATTTGTAATAGGTCGTTAATAATTACGGTTTATAATGTTTGTAATTAGTTTCTCACTCATGTAGAAGCCCATGAGCTGTATAGAAGGTTCTTCTAGAACCAAGGGAAACTCCCCTACTTATGTAAACACTATAAATACCCCCTCCCTAGAAGGGAGAGGGTTGTTGGTTCTAATTGCAATTATCATTTTCACTAATCATTCATTAGTTCCTTCCACTTTCTCTCTCTATAACTTTCTTTCTCTAGAAATACATATTGTTGTGATAATATGGTGACCTAATATTATCGCTAACTGCCGTTATCTTTTTCGTTATCTCAATGGCACTGTTAGTTCTAACCAAACGATCACTTGCAGCGTTAGTCCTTTATACTAACGACCGTTAATAACTCAAAAATTTTATTAAAAAAAATTCTTTTCTACGCGGTTTTATCGTTTTCGCCCGTTTTCTTAACGTTTTCATGCGTTTTCGTCCGATTTAATACGTTTTCATACGATTTTTTCGTTTTTCTTACGTTTTTACACGCTTCCTTTCGCTTTTACGCTTTTGTCCTGTTTTCGTGACGCTTTTTGTCCGCTTTTTGTATCGCTTTTGTCCGCTTTTATACGGTGTAATTTTAAAAAATGACGCTTAATCCGATTTTTAATTTTTTTTTCGATTTAAAAATTACGTTTTAGTGATTTTTAAAAAGTTTTTTCCGATTTTTAAAAAATAGGTTTTTAATCGATTTTTATAAAATTTTTGTTATTAACGGTCGTTAGTATAAAGGACTAACGCCGCAAGTGATCGCTTGGTTAGGACTAACGGTGCCATTGAGATAACGAAAAAGATAACGACGCTAGCAATAAGGATGACAAATAAGTAATATAAATGTCACACCCCAAATTACGTGTTTTGCAAATGAATTGAATTCCTGGGAGAATCTTCAAGCATCAAAGTTACAAAGTATATCGAACGACCTAAAGTGTCGTTTAGAAAATACATCGTTTAATTTATTAAAACAATCTGAGTTTACAGTAATGGTCTCAAATGAAAATCAACTTGTGCGGAAATAAGTTTAATACAAGCCAAACGATGTTTTTAAGGTGTAAAATTCCATATGAGACGCTACCGTCACCACTAACTCTATGATGTGCCCATATGCATGCCATGAAGTGAATGCCTTAGATACCCGAGATAAAACATGCTAAAAGTGTCAACACAAAGGTTGGTGAGTTCATAGAGTTTGGTTAGCAAGTAAAGCCTTAAAAGAGTGTTTATGTAACAAAGACAAAGTTTTTGGTCATATAGAATAGTTCGCAGCAAAGGCATCAGAATCCACTCAGTTCAAGTCCCGCCCATACAAAACTTGCAACCTGTGTGTTTACAACCCACTGCTAAAAATAGTATGACAATTATAATTATGCGCATCAAGGTAGTTAAAAGTATAATCGTCACCACAAGGGTCTTCCAACAACTCATGTTGGGATGTTTGTAATTAATAGCCCTCCAACAACTTAATTTACGCCATTAATTCTTGTATGTTTGTAAATTAGTAGCCCTCCAACAACTTAATTTGGTGCCACTAATTCTTGTATGTTTGTAAATTAGTAGCCCTCCAACAACTTAATTTGGTGCCACTAATTCTTGTATGTTTGTAAATTAGTAGCCCTCCAACAACTTAATTTGGTGCCACTAATTTTTGTATGTTTGTAAATTAGTAGCCCTCCAACAACTTAATTTGGTGCCACTAATTTTTGTATGTTTGTAAATTAGTAGCCCTCCAACAACTTAATTTGGTGCCACTTGTATGTTTGATCCAAGTATGCATATGAAATCAAGTATAACCCAATCAAGTATAAAACGCAATCAAGCCCAAAGTATAAGTAATGTTGTTTGGCAAAAGAGTTTAAATGTTTGATAAATAAGCATGTATCTCGCCCCAAATAGTTTATAGGAATTTAAATGAGTAAAAGCGGGGTATGAACTCACAGTTGTATATCAAAGTTTAGAATAGTTGTGAAAGTAAATGAAAATAGTTTGAGCATGTATCTCCCCCAAAACAGTTATGGAAACAATTAAAAGTAGGGGCTATGAAAACTCGCAGTAATATGTAAAAGTTTAAAGTACTTGTGAAAGTAAATGAAAATAGTTTGAGCATGTATCTCCCAAAACGTTATGGAAACAATTAAAAGTAGGCTATGAAAACTCGTAGATATGTAAAAGTTTAAAGTACTTGTGAAAGTAAATGAAAATAGTTTGAGCATGTATCTCCCAAAACAGCTTATGAAAGCAAGTAAAAGTAGGGGCTATGAAACTCACAAAGAGTATGTCAAAGTTTAGAATATTTGTGAAAGTAACTTAAAATAGTTTGAGCATGTATCTCCCCAAATAGTTTGTAAGACAAATAAGTAATAGAAAGTGGGCTAGACGAACTCACCTGGTGTGATTGATATGTTAACAAAATGAAGTGCACGAAAGTGAGACTCGGAAACTATCCGCGACCTAGAATGAATGTCATGACTTGAGTTATGATATGTTGTCGTGAATGCATGATTTTGAAAACGTATCACCCAATATGCTACTTGAAAACTAGTTATATAAAAATATTGTTACTTGAATGTGTGACGGTTTCTTGTAAAAAACAATCACTTTTGAGTTAATGGTGAAAATGTAGTTAAAACTATGTAACAGTTTTAGTAATTGAAAAATCAGTTTACGTCGGACTTAACGTAATGTATACATAGGAAAACTAACTCGTTTTTAACGTCCATTTCCCCCGAAACGTCCGTTTAGGCCCTCAAAAACCTTGATTAAAATCCTGACAGCTTACTAAAGCTGTGAATAGTGTTTTCAGCAAGTTTTTGACTCAAAGTTCGGTTAACCATAACTCACTGTCTTTTAAGTCCGTTTTCAAGTTCTTTATATCCACTCAAGGTAATGAAGAGTACTAATATATTTTAAACTTCGAGACTTCACAGAAATTTTAAGGCCACTGTTTGGGTCAGTTAAAATTCGGACTGCATGTACAATTTTCCGGAAAATGGTAGTTTTTAAATCGTAACTTGGAAACCACGTATATTTTTCGTTATAACTCCATTTTAGTCCGTTCAAAGGCACGTTCATAACTAAAAATCTAGTTTCTAAAACTTTAATAAAACTTATAAAAATGACTAACTTTTCGGAAAAATTATAAATTTCGACAGTGCTTCCGCGCTTATTTTAAAATTACCATTTTTCTACTTGTTTAACCACAACTTCACCACAAAAATCCCTTAATCTACTCATCACCAATCCTACTAGTAAAACAACTTCATTTGATCATACCCAAAATAAATATTCATTATGAGGCTAAAAATATATATATACAAACTTAAATAAACATGTATAAAATTTATGTAATCATTTCCTCCAAAAATCACAACTAGACTTTGATGATCCATTATTCAAACTTATCATTTTTATAAACTTCTAACTAGTACATACTTGTTATAAAAATTAATAGGACACATATGGGTGATAACATTTGATAAACATGAATAAAAACTACAACTTGAGCAAAAATGATCATATGGACTTAATGAAATGTATGAAAATATATATGAAAAAGTAAGAGATGAAGTTTTATGCTTACAAGTGCTTGATGAGGTTTATGAGAACAAAGGTTTTATCCTAAACACCCTAGGTTTTTATTTCAAAACCTAAACAAAGAGTGTATCTAGAGTGTTAAAAGCTTGACTTGAAAATTTTTGTGATCTTCTTCTTGCTCCTTGTGAATGGCCGGATTTTTGTGAAGAGGAAGAGAAGAGAAAACCAAATTTTTCACCTTGTGAATTTTACTTGTATGTGTTGTTGAATTATTGTTTGAAAGTAATAAGAATTGTTTGCAAGACAAGATCCACAATTCAAGTGGAGTTGATGGATCTTGTCTAGTTCATTCATTTATTATTATGTATATAAATGTGTAAGTAAAGTAATGAAAGTTACTTGAATGGAAGTAGTAACTTGTAGCATTGTTGAGTAATATTAGTAAGTTGTATACACATTTGAATATTTAAGGTAGCGTTAGATAAAATAATTTTCACGGGTCAAGATAAAATATATTTTGGTCATAAAAATTATAAAAATACATTCTTTGCAAAACTTGAGTGAAATAATAATATTCGTGTAGTTTTTAAGAAAACCGTCGTAATAATATAAATTTAACAATTTACATACAAAATGAATTTTAAAACACGAGGTAACTCAAAATATAGTTTTTATAACTAAATGTAAGTATAAAAATGTATCGGGATCGTTTTGGAAGTATCGGATCAAATGTTCAAAAATAATGTTTACGCGATAATGTTTATTTAATAAGAAAATAACGTTTAATGAAAAATGCAAAACCATGTACGAATCGTTATGAAATGCTGAATGTGAAATATGAGAAATGACCGGAAATTGCGAATTGTGACATTCTTCCCATGTCAAAGGAATCACGTCCTCGTGATTTGATTAATGATACTATGGCCCAAAACGCGACAAGGGTTCTAAAAGTTTATGCTCATGTATGATTTAAATGATTATGCCAATGCTCATGCATATGTTGTGACTATATCCCATTCTAAAGACATGCTCCCTTATGATTAGGCTCGATGAGGCAGGCTTTCCCATTCTCGAGCAAAATTTCCAAAAGACTTTTAGGTAACCGATTTTTGCTTAATCCCACAACTCATCAAACAAGAACTGTCATACGATTAGGCTAAATCGGTTTAGGTAACAACTTGTTTCTAGCTCGATCTTTGCAACTCATCAAACAAGAACTGTCACGCGGATCAAACTGGAAACAAGTGGTTTGAAGGAAATCTTTTGAAAATTTGGCTCGACATTCTTACTCATATGAGACTACTACTCCCTTCATTGCATGATTCTTCCTGAATTAGACATAGGTGATCAGGCTATGTATAATTTAGGAGTAACTATGCAATGCTTGGACTAATCGACTCATATGATGTTTGGTGTTGAGTCATAAGTTCGCATGTATAAAGAATATGCACTTATAATGATATGATGAGATGCTATGATGATGTGGTTATAGTCTAGGGTCAATGATGCAACCTAGTTCTCTATAACCAACTCTCTGATACCAATCTGTCACACCCCCAAATTACGTGTTTTGCGGCTGAATTGAATACCTTGGGGAGGAATGTCATAGCATCAAAGTTACAGTTATATCGAACGACCTAAAGTGTCGTTTAGAAAATACATCGTTTAATTTATTAAAACAATCAGAGTTTACAAAGTAATGGTCTCAAATGAAAATCAACTTGTGCGGAAATAAGTTTAATACAAGCCAAACGATGTTTTTAAGGTGTAAAAATCCCATGTGAGACGCGTCGTCACCACGACCCTATGATGTGCCCATATGCATGCCATGAAGTGAATGCCTTAGATACCTGAGATAAAACATGCTAAAAAGTGTCAACACAAAGGTTGGTGAGTTCATAGAGTTTGGTTAGCAAGTAAAGCCTTAAAAGAGTGTTTATGTAACAAAGACAAAGTTTTTGGTCATATAGAATAGTTCGCAAAGCAAAGGCATCGTAAATCCACTCAGTTCCAAGTCCCGCCCATACAAAACTTGCAACCTGTGTGTTTACAACCCACTGCTAAAAATAGTATGACAATTATAATTATGCGCATCAAGGTAGTTAAAAGTATAATCGTCACCACAAGGGTCTTCCAACAACTCATGTTGGGATGTTTGTAATTAATAGCCTTCCAACAACTTAATTTGGCGCCATTAATTCTTGTATGTTTGTAAATTAGTAGCCCTCCAACAACTTAATTTGGTGCCACTAATTCTTGTATGTTTGTAAATTAGTAGCCCTCCAACAACTTAATTTGGTGCCACTAATTCTTGTATGTTTGTAAATTAGTAGCCCTCCAACAACTTAATTTGGTGCCACTAATTCTTGTATGTTTGTAAATTAGTAGCCCTCCAACAACTTAATTTGGTGCCACTAATTCTTGTATGTTTGTAAATTAGTAGCCCTCCAACAACTTAATTTGGTGCCACTAATTCTTGTATGTTTGATCCAAGTATGCATATGAAATCAAGTATAACCCAATCAAGTATAAAACGCAATCAAGTCCAAAGTATAAGTAATGTTGTTTGGCAAAAGAGTTTAAATGTTTGATAAATAAGCATGTATCTCGCCCCAAATAGTTTATAGGAATTTAAATGAGTAAAAGCGGGGTATGAACTCACAGTTGTATATCAAAGTTTAGAATAGTTGTGAAAGTAAATGAAAATAGTTTGAGCATGTATCTCCCCCAAAACAGTTATGGAAACAATTAAAAGTAGGGGCTATGAAAACTCGCAGTAATATGTAAAAGTTTAAAGTACTTGTGAAAGTAAATGAAAATAGTTTGAGCATGTATCTCCCCCAAAACAGTTATGGAAACAATTAAAAGTAGGGGCTATGAAAACTCGCAGTAATATGTAAAAGTTTAAAGTACTTGTGAAAGTAAATGAAAATAGTTTGAGCATGTATCTCCCCCAAAACAGTTATGAAAGCAAGTAAAAGTAGGGGCTATGAAACTCACAGTAGTATGTCAAAGTTTAGAATATTTGTGAAAGTAAACGAAAATAGTTTGAGCATGTATCTCCCCCAAATAGTTTGTAAGACAAATAAGTAATAGAAAGTGGGGAACTAACGAACTCACCTCGGTGTGATTGATATGTTAACAAAATGAAGTGCACGAAAGTGAGACTCGGAAACTATCCGCGACCTAGAATGAATGTCATGACTTGAGTTATGATATGTTGTCGTGAATGCATGATTTTGAAAACGTATCACCCAATATGCTACTTGAAAACTAGTTATATAAAAATATTGTTACTTGAATGTGTGACGGTTTCTTGTAAAAAACAATCACTTTTGAGTTAATGGTGAAAATGTAGTTAAAACTATGTAGCTTTTAGTAATTGAAAAATCAGTTTACGTCGGACTTAACGTAATGTATACATAGGAAAACTAACTCGTTTTTAACGTCCATTTTCCCCGAAACGTCCGTTTAGGCCCTCAAAAACCTTGATTAAAATCCTGACAGCTTACTAAAGCTGTGAATAGTGTTTTCAGCACGTTTTTGACTCGAAGTTCGGTTAACCATAACTCACTCGTTTTAAGTCCGTTTTTCAAGTTCTTTATATCCACTCGAAGGTAATGAAGAGTACTAATATATTTTAAACTTCGGAACTTCACAGAAATTTTAAGGCCACTGTTTGGGTCAGTTAAAATTCGGACTGCATGTACAATTTTCCGGAAAATGGTAGTTTTAAATCGTAACTTGGAAACCACGTATATTTTTCGTTATAACTCCGTTTTAGTCCGTTCAAAAGGCCACGTTCATAACTAAAAATCTAGTTTCTAAAACTTTAATAAAACTTGTAAAAATGACTAACTTTTTCGAAAAATTATAAATTTCGACAGCGGCTTCAGCTTATTTTTAAAATTACCATTTTTCTACTTGTTTAACCACAACTTCACCACAAAAATCCCTTAATCTACTCATCACCAATCCTACTAGTAAAACAACTTCATTTGATCATACCCAAAATAAATATTCATTATGAGGCTAAAAATATATATATACAAACTTAAATAAACATGTATAAAATTTATGTAATCATTTCCTCCAAAAATCACAACTAGACTTTGATGATCCATTATTCAAACTTATCATTTTTATAAACTTCTAACTAGTACATACTTGTTATAAAAATTAATAGGACACATATGGGTGATAACATTTGATAAACATGAATAAAAACTACAACTTGAGCAAAAATGATCATATGGACTTCATGAAATGTATGAAAAATATATATGAAAAAGTAAGAGATGAAGTTTTATGCTTACAAGTGCTTGATGAGGTTTATGAGAACAAAGGTTTTATCCTAAACACCCTAGGTTTTTATTTCAAAACCTAAACAAAGAGTGTATCTAGAGTGTTAAAAGCTTGACTTGAAAATTTTTGTGATCTTCTTCTTGCTCCTTGTGAATGGCCGGATTTTTGTGAAGAGGAAGAGAAGAGAAAAACCAAATTTTTCACCTTGTGAATTTTACTTGTATGTGTTGTTGAATTATTGTTTGAAAGTAATAAGAATTGTTTGCAAGACAAGATCCACAATTCAAGTGGAGTTGATGGATCTTGTCTAGTTCATTCATTTATTATTATGTATATAAATGTGTAAGTAAAGTAATGAAAGTTACTTGAATGGAAGTAGTAACTTGTAGCATTGTTGAGTAATATTAGTAAGTTGTATACACATTTGAATATTTAAGGTAGCGTTAGATAAAATAATTTTCACGGGTCAAGATAAAATATATTTTGGTCATAAAAATTATAAAAATACATTCTTTGCAAAACTTGAGTGAAATAATAATATTCGTGTAGTTTTTAAGAAAACCGTCGTAATAATATAAATTTAACAATTTACATACAAAATGAATTTTAAAACACGAGGTAACTCAAAATATAGTTTTTATAACTAAATGTAAGTATAAAAATGTATCGGGATCGTTTTGGAAGTATCGGATCAAATGTTCAAAAATAATGTTTACGCGATAATGTTTATTTAATAAGAAAATAACGTTTAATGAAAAATGCAAAACCATGTACGAATCGTTATGAAATGCTGAATGTGAAATATGAGAAATGACCGGAAATTGCGAATTGTGACAAGAAAACCATAGGGAGCAAAAAAGCAAAAAAAAAAAAAGCAGGGACGACGGTAGTGATTTGGAGCAAACCACAGGGACGAACGGTGTAATTTACTCTATATATATTTATTTATTTTTTAATCTTCTTAATCTTAAAACCTTCTCAATGGAACCAAAGCCTATATATATATATATATATATATATATATATATATATATATATATATATATATATATATATATATATATATATATATATATATATATATATATAGTGAAGCGTTCAAATGAGAAGCCTTATTTTGGCGAGAACGAGAAACAATCCTAGCAACTCATTTTATCATTCTTTAACTTTGATCTAATGGCTACTATTAGTCAACCAATTTTTTTGAAAATTACCAAAAAAATTCAAAAAACAAATTTTTTGAGCAATTTTTGAAAAGAAATTATTGAAAAATTTTTACGAAAAAATTTATTTGAAAAAATTTTTTGAGCAATTTTTTTGAAAATTTTTTTTTGAAAATTTTTTTCGAAAAAGAAATTTGAAAATTTATTTCGAAATAAAAAATTTTGAAAATTTTTTCGAATTTTTTTTAGTCATTTGTGTTGATTCTATTTGCGAAAAATTTCACATGTGATGAAATTTGTCATAGTATAAAAGTTTTTTTCGTCACATGCGAAGATTCTATTTTCGAAAATTTTCAAATGTGATAAAATTCGTCATAGTATTAGAGTTTTTTTTGTCACATGTAAAGATTTTATTTTCGAAAAATTTCGCAATTTTCTTCATATGTGAAAAATTTCGAAAAAATAATTTCTAATAATTTTCATGTGACGAGATTTTTTTTTTCACATGTGACGAAATTTGTTTTTCACATGTGACGATTTTTTTTTCACATGTGACAAAAATTTTTTTTCACAAGTGACGATTCTTTTTTTCACGTGTGAAAAAAAAATTTGCGAAAATTTCCAATTTTTTTTTACATTTGACGAAAAAAATCTTTGAAAAAAAATTTCTGAAAAAAAATTTCGAAAAAAAGTTTTCGGAAAAAAAAATTCTCGAAAAAAAAATACGGAAAAAAAAAATTTCTGAATCAAAATTTTTTTTTGAAAATTTTATTTTTCTAATTTTTTCAAAAATTTTTAGAAAATTTTTCAAAAAGTTGGTTTACTAATATTTGCCATTAGATCAAAGATAAAGAAGGATAAAATGAGTGGCTATGATTAGTTCTTACATTCTCACTATATTTAGTGTTCTCACTTGAATGTGCCCCTATATATATATATATATATATATATATATATATATATATATATATTTATATATATATATATCTCCGGTTCTGTTGAGAAGGTTTTTATATTGAGAAGATTGAGAAATCTTCGTTTGAGCAAATTGATTCATGTTTTTTATTTGATTCACAAGTAAAGATCGTTTTATGGTGAATCAAATCTATAAATCACAAATTTGATTCACAAATCATTGTTAAAATCGAGTTATGATGATAATTCATTAAATTTGTATAGATGATCCAGTATTCTACATATATCGCAAAATAGAGAGATTTTTAACATTGATTCAAAATTTTTAACACATTTTGAATTTTAGTTACATTAAAATGAGTTTTACGCTTGAAAAACATGAATCAAAGTTAAAAATCCATCATTTTTGAAAACATCTCAATCTTCTCAAAAAAAAACTTCTCAATCGATCTGGATTCTATACATACATACATACATACACACACACACACACACACACACACACACACACACACACACACATATATATATATATATATATATATATATATATATATATATATATATATATATATATATATATATAAGGGAGAGTTAACTTAAGATCAAACTTAAAGTTGTAAAAATAAGATCAAGGCTAAAAAACCACTAAAACATTTATAATTAATAATTTTAGCAATAATACACATGAAAATAGCATTTTAATACAAATTAACATTTTAGCAACTAATAATCAAATGATACATGAGTTTGGTTTAGTGATACACCTGATACACATTACACTAGAAAATATTCTAAAATCTGATACACATACGAAAACCTGATACACATTACACTTTTAAACAAAGTGTATCACCTAGGTTTCGTAAATATTAAAAAGAAATCTATCGAAACTTTAACTATTTTAGTTGTAGTTAATGAAAATTTAATTTTTGTTATAAGAAGAGTGTCACTTGTCAAATTTTAGTTTTATATATATATATATATATATATATATATATATATATATATATATATATATATATATATATATATATATATATACACCAGCCGTTTAAGCCCGCCCAAGGGCGGGCACGACTTGTGATTTAGTGTTTGTTTAATTCAAAGTGTAATTTAGTCGTTTTGTTATTTTAATTGTGATATGATTTTTATTCTTGCAGTGTTAAATTGTTTGTACATGAAAATTATATCTTAAATAAAGCTTCTTTATACATTACGTTTGTTGTTTCTTGATAAATTCCAAGTTTAATTTAGTTCCCGGCTTATTTTATTTTTTTCATATTGTATGTTTATTTTTTGGTTGTTTTTTTGAATTAAATAATGTGTATAATTTTTCTAATGTTTTCATATAGTATTTTTTTTTAATGTTTTTTGTAATATAATAATGTGTATATTTTGTAGTTATGCTGCTGTTTATATTCGTTTTTGTTATATACATGTTAATAGATTAAGTAATACGGAAGTATTAAATTGGTTTCAATGTAACACTTAACTGTAGTTATACATTTTTGTTTTTGGTTTAAACTAAATTTGTTAATTTGATTTTCGTGTCTATATTTACATAATATTTTCTTAAATGAATTAAATTCTTGATAAAGTAAGGGTTTTTTATATTAAGAAAATATGTATTGTTTTTTTTTGTTAGGTTTTCGTATTGTATTTTTGTTTTAAAATAGGCTAGGTTAAAAGGCCTAAGCCCGGTTGGAGTTATTAGTTATAAATATTAAAATTTGTTATTTTGTGCCCTAATTTTTATATAACTTTTAGGTATGAATGATAAATCTTCATCAAACGAAATTGTTTCCAAAGATAGTGAAAGTAAAGAACCAAATAATGAAGGTATTTTTTTGTGTATGTTTTGTAGGATCATACAATATATGTTGTTTGATGATTCGGGTGGTCTAGGATGGTGATAGTATATGAATGCCATGTTTAGAGAGTGAAAGAGATGAGAGGGAATTCTAGAGAGATAAACAAAAATGTGAAAGGTTAGATTAGAAGTTCCACCCCTTCCAAGGATGGAAGGGGTATTTATAGTTACAAGCAAAACGTCCTCCTGTCAGACTGTGGATCATGCATACAGTGGGTAAAGACCCGTCCTTCCTCCACGGTGTTACTCTAAACTAATCTACACTAATAACTAACTAATTAACTACTAAATAACGTAAATAACGATATGTCTACGAGCTAACATATGCTAGACTATAATTGGGGTGACCGACACTTCCTTATGGAATTTCCAATTCCTAACAATCTCCCCCTAAGGGAGGTCACCCCATGATTTACATTTTGATTCCTAGCATTCTATTATGACATCAGTTCTAAGCTCGTAGACTTCAATTCTTCAAGTTCCGCAATCTTTGTGCTTTAGCAGTGATTCTTCAAAGTCTGACTGCTTTGTACTTTAAGTGGAGGCCTTTGACTGATCCCCATCTTGATGATCTTCGAGCTTTCTTTGAGATCATCAGCGACAGTAAATCTCTGGATCACCCTTTATTGTGTTGCCTTCATGTGATGTTGTGACTTTTGGACCGACATGCTCACACTTTCAGGATCATGACATCTTTTCATCAGAGTAGCGGAAGCTTTACTGGTTCATGATATTTGCAACTATCAGAGCCAGGTTATGTAGATATGCCCTTGTCATGATGTTCTTCATTTAAGCGTGTATGATGTGAGCATGCGACTGTGAATTGACTTCTCAATATCGATCAGCTGCAACCGTCCAATGTTCCTGCAAACAACAGTTAGCACTAAAACTCACGAAAGTGTCTTTGTTCACTTTTGTTGAATATAGTTGCAAGAACCACGGTTCCCCGTTGATCAGTATAAATACTGCCTGTGATCAGGTAGAATTCCGAAGAATCTCCTTGATAGGGTTTCGCAGCTTGATCTAGCCGTTCTCAAACCAGAGCGTCCCAAAGAGACAACACGGAGTGAGTAAACCAGCGAATTGAGATTCACTGATTGATGAAAAATTGATTTGAAAACAATCGCGTATTGCTTGAAGAAAGAGTTTTGCAATACGACGAAGGTTTTATAAGAAAGATCAATTTTCAATCAGAAATACTTTTTGTGTTTGAAAACATGAATACACATTCGATGTGCTAGAGCAAAGAAGATTTGCACATCGAACAGTTTTTCCAAAAGTATTCGTCAATTCATTTCCTGGACCAAGGTTGATTCAAGAGTGAATCGTCCGATCGTTTCTATCCAGTTGTCACAAGCTTGATCTTTTGAAAAGATCTCACATGTCACCCACCAAGAGCTTGTTTGATGTTGGCTCTAGAAGGATTTCCATCCTCATCGTGAATACTTTTACATATCACTCGGATGTTCTGGCAATACTACAAGGATAATGCGTAGGACTCTTAATACATTCTTACTTTCCACATTGTGTGAAACAGCAAGTCTTCATTAATTTTGTGTCCTAATGAGATATTGTGGATGATCTCTTGGCTCTAGACTCAATAGTGCACATTTGGTTCTTATGCCAGAGACTAGGGAGAGGGTCTCCTTCTTCAATATCAACAATCTCTAAGAGAGAGTCGATAGACAATTTAGGTTCCCTGTGAGAATGAAACAAGTCATTTTAAGAGGAACTTGAGTAGCTTGGGAAGTTTAGTCCAGTGCATCACTGGGTCCATGACGTCTTGTCTTCAATACCGGCGTTACCTTAGTAACCACCAGTAGCATATGTATTGAACCCGGTTTCTGCCCTAAGGTTGAATTATTGGAGGGCTATTTCTTTTCACTCTTTTCACATTCATTTCTTTTACATTCTTCAACCCCTTCAGTGCTTACCGAGATTTCATAACTAGAACCTTGTTGGGTTTATTCCAGTACTAGCTCTGTCTCAGTCCGCACTCTTCCCGTATTCTCATTTTTCTCCTTTTTTTCATCATACCTAAGGATTTCTACACTTTCTAGTGGATTGTCCTTGGGTAGATCCCTCCGGCTCTGGCGGGATCGTGGGAACGAATACCTAACCTAACCATCCTTATAACACCATGCATAAAGTAAATTGGTCGGTCTTTTGGTATTGTTCTTTCTTCCTTGAAACCAATTGAAAAATCATTTGGAAAAACCAATCAAGGTACTGGTGACAAAATATCAAAGTATTTTGTACCTTAATTGTTTTTGATCTTTTAGAAAAGCTCCCCCTCAACATGTGCATATGATTTTGTAAATTGTTTAGCACATGGAGGCAAGAGTTCTTTGAAATGTATTCTTGATCACAATTTCCGAAGAAAAGGCCACTTGAATTTCTTTGGTAAATTCTCCCCCTCAATATGTGCGTAGGATATTTGAAATCATTTTATCACATAGAGGAAAGAGTTCTTTTGAAGTACATCCACGATCACAATAGCCATTAAGAAATCATTAAGAAAATCAATCAAGGTACTTATGTTGAAACATATAAATATTTGTACCTTGAAAGTTTGTTTTCTTTTGAAATGCTCCCCCTCAATATGTACTTCGTGATTCGAAAGCGTTTAGCACATATGTTAGAGCAGCCTGCACTTTTGAATCAAATGGATCATCATTTATCATATTTCATAATTAAATCACAAATTCTCCCCCGATCAAAAATATCAAACCCTTTGAGATTTTGGATTTGATATTTTTGATCCCAAGTGATTTAATAAGGTTTAGAAAATATGGTAGAAAATGTGTCTGGTTTAAATTCTCTTCTGGTTTTTGGTTAAATGCTCCTTCTCAATCATGTACATTATGTATTTGAAATCGTTTAGCACATGAAGGAAGGAGTGCTTTTGAAACAATCACCCTTTAAAACCGATTTGAGATTTAAATCACGATCTCTCCCCCGATTAAAAATTTCAAACCAATTGAGATTTGTGATCCCAATTGATTTAAATCATTTAGAAAAGTTTGGGGAAAGACGTGGCTTGATTTAATTTTGAAAAGTGACTGAAATGGACCAATTTAAGACATTAAAGATTGTTAGTGTTAGGTATGATATTTTTAAGAGATCTTTAAGTAAAATAAAACAATTTCACAATCAAACAAGAACAGAAAGAATTTCATTTTGAAAGATCTTTGAGTTTTAAAGAAAATCATACCATGACATAACATTAAATCTTTAGATCACCACTTTATGTTGTACAAAACGGACTTTTATGAAGAAATATTGTTTGAAATATTTTATTTGAAATCACTCTCCCCCTCAATCCATGACCGTAGTTGTTGATTGAGTGACTTAAGATTTGATAAAAATGAAGTCCGGTTGATTTCCAAAATTTAAGTCCAATTTTATTTCAAAACAATATTTTTCCATTTTTCAAAACACTATTTCAAAATTGTTTTAAAAAAATGGTATAATTCACTACTTTTCCTGCACATGATACGTTAGGTGGAGAGAATCATAAGCTACTTTTGTTGTTGCTGAGAGGATGAAAGAAAACCATCTGCTGATGCAGTGAGACCTCTGAAGTTGCATCTATCGTGCCAACTATCCACAGAGAGATCTAATTAAGCTTCGTTTCTTCATTTGTCGACCCAAGAGATAGTTTCCCTTTCCTTTCGGCATCCAATCATCTGCATTTGTGGGATCCGGATCGGGAACATTCTTATAATCCATGATATCTGAATACGTTAGTAGACATACAAACAGATATATGATGGTCTACAACACCCAAACATCAATCGACTACTAAAAGTCAATTCAACATTTCAATCAGTTCATACAAAGGCATGGGAATTATATGTTTATCAAACACTAATCATCTAATCCTAAGAGTCATATCCTAGGCACCTAGTCCTTCAATGTAGGTTAACATATTTTTCAGTTAAGCATAAAGGATAATTAGATAAGCCTGATAGATGATATAAATTTAAAAACATTCTTGATTGGTATAGTCCCAGATAGATCTTAAGAGCCTTTATGAACGTATAGTAAACCTGTGTAATCACAAGCAAACTATGGAGAACCTTTACTAGACTTATGTTTACGCGGAATATAAACACAAGAATTAAGAAGATAATAAACACAAAAGACTTGATCCTCTATGGATCTATATTGAATTACTAACAATGTTATTGACAAGCGTACCAAGAACCCTAGCCGCTAGTTTCTTTATTATTATTAAGAAACCCTAATTCAGCAGCTTGCAAAACACGTAAAAGATGTGCATTATCTATTCCTAATTTAACTCATGCATATCCCAACTAAGTACTAATAACACGGAAACTACATATCCGCATAAACAATGTTAACTATCAGAGCAAACTTGCCTATCCCAGTAGCTACAACAGTAACTACACTATCAGCAGGAACACTAAAGCTATCAGCAGGAACCTACTATTACAATAATTCCTAACAATCCTCCCCTAAACTTGAATTTGACTTTGTTAACTTTAAGTTTCCAGATAGATCTGAAACGTGCAAGAGGATTGAACATAAACAGCAACGGAAACAAGATAAGTAATCAGCATAACACCTAGAACCACCAGAAACAGCAATGAAGACCAGGATTCCATCAGCAACTCCTAGATCAGCAGCATCAGGAACCTCCAATAGCAACAGTAACCAGAGTAGATTTGATAAGCCTTTACCAAGTAACTACTCACTCTTGGGCTAGCTGGTTCTTGAGTGGAATCATGACATCACCCTGGTGAACCAATAACCAGTCCAACACTTAGAACATGAATCAATGGTGTGTTGGAGAACCCTAATGGTTTTTGGCAAACCATCACAGCCATCAACGGATTTGATTTGTCTTTACCTGAAGCCGTTAACTCAGGACTAATCATGGTGTTCCACTGCCTTTACCACAAGCCATGAACTTGTGGGCTAGCCAACTCTTCAACTATGAGGACATGGTGAGTTGAGGACCATACAACTTATTGGAAAGTTGTCAACCGTCCAACGGATTTGATGTCTCTTTACCAGAGCCGTTTGCTCATGAAGTAGCCAATGTTTGGTATGTTAGACCAGGGTACATTGATAGACCCTCTGATTTTTAGTAAATCAGCAACTATCAACGGATTTGAGAATACTTACTAGAGCCGTACCCCTATAATAAGTTAACCCTTTGTCACTCAAGACATGGTGAGTTAAAACCATATATGAGACACAGCTATACAACATGATCCTCAAAGATGAAAGTTAGAAAACAAAATATATACAGAAAAAAAATGTGTTTTTTTTTTTTTTTGTTTGTTTTTTTTTTTTTAACACCAAAGAGAAGAAAGAAAAAAATACATATAACAACATACCAGACTTCAAGAGGAAGAATCAGCAGAAACAACAATGAGTGTATCCTTAACATGTTTGAGTAACTGCTCTGCATTAACCATATCATTTCTAACAGGAGCAGTAGAGAAACCCAACTTCTTTTTCAGCATTTGCTCCATCAGAGGTATAGACAAAGGATAAGTTTGATCTGAAAACATATAAACATAAACCCCAGACCAGGTCTGCACAACATGTACACTAGACAATGGATAAAATGTCCAACCATAAACCCTCCACTGATTCTGACCTTACCAAATCCTTAACCCTGCACCATCCTGATATTTGGAATCAAACAAAACTTGAAGATCACCCAGCAACATTAGACCAGCACCTGTTGCAGGATGAGATTCATAATGTTTGGACACCATGCCATTGTAAAACCTGAAAATTTAAAATCCGAATAAAGACTAAAATACCCTTGGAACTAAAAATTATAAAATACGTAAAATATATTTCTAACACTTAAAGAAATTAAAAGATTAACTTGCGAATATTTAAAAACCCTAACTAAAATATATTACGTAATTAATTTTGGTACGACGAAGAATTAATGTTTCGTAAATGATTTGGGTCGCGTTTGTTTGTGTTCGTGAGCCAAGGGCCGAAGCCCATTGGTGGCGTGAGATGGTGTGACCGGTTGGACCCAAACCCAAACCCAATTACTTTCCTAGTTTAACTCAAATACTACAACTATATATACCATACATAATCATAAGTTTGGAACCCTAGTTTTATTTGCTCTCTTTTTCTTTTTCTCCCTATTCGGCCGAGACTCATCAAACACCCTTTGGTGTCGATTTTGCTCAAACAAGTTAAGGTATAATGTTTATTCGTCTTCCTTTAACGTACCTTGCATGTATATGTCAAGTTATATTTTGTTTCGTCGCGTTTTGTTTTGTTTCTTTTGTGGCCGAGAGGTGTGAACCGAAAACAAGACAAACCCTAACTAATTTAATCTTGTAACTAATAAGAGACATGTAAAGTAAGATGTGATATTGAATCGAGTCATGGTTGTGTTGATTTAATGAGAGCCGAAACATATGAATTAGGACCGAACCATGTTTAACTTTCGAATAAGGTTTATAACTTAATAATACGAATATGTGAAGTGTTTAGATGAGCTAAGACTAGTGTAAAACCCTAATAACCGAAACCCTAGATTGAACCGAATCATGTGTATAAGATTTGAAGATGCATTACTTAAGTAAAGGTTATGTGAACATAAACCCTAGTTTAATACGTAAAGCGTATAAAGTATACTAAATCTTAAATAACTTATATGTCACATAAAATCATAAACGTGTACGGTGAAACATAAAAAGGAAAGATTATTTTGTGACGTGTTAGGTTAAGTAACTAGTCATTAAAAGACGTAACATGTAAGTTAATATACATTAATGAGACATTTAAGAATGAGAAAACCCTAACTTTAATAAAAGACGTATGAAACCCTAATTTACGATATTAATATTAAAACATTTAAATCTCATTTAATATGGAAACCCTAAAATATTAAAGGATCATTGTGACGATTTCGGAATCATTAATAATATATACGACATTAATGTATATAGGTTCTGTGAAGAAGGAGTAATTCTTTGCTTCCCTGTTTCGACTTTTGATCTTTTGCTTTCGAATAAGGTACGGATATTCTGACCTTTTCAGTAAAGGTTTCGTATAAGTTTTCTTTCGTTTTCATATTAGGATTTCCTAAACCTTTGCTATGAACCCTAATATGTATATTTGAGCTGTTGCTTATCTGAACTTTGATTTTTGAATCATAAAACATTTGATTTTGAACTATATGATATGAAGACTTTGATTTTGAAAACATGATTAAACATTTGATAAAATATGATCTATGTCAGTTATGACATTCTTATTTGATTTCTGATAGTTTGACACCCGAGCCAATTATTAACTAGTCATGGGGTTCCATGTCCGTGTCAGCAAATGCACTTCTGACATGACTCTAGGGCAGTAGAGTGATGTTCTGCCACGTCCCTTATCTGTTATCTGTATGAGCTCAATTTGAATGATATTATGAATATTTTGTGCGTGGGCGTATGGATGCATCCTAGATCTGTTATATGCCATATATTATCTGTTATATGCTATATGTTATCTGATGATTGATGCTGCGTGCATGCACGTCCTTCATAACTCTGGTAGGTCTCCCCTACAAATATGTTGCCTTATGTGATTATGATATGTTTCTGATATGGCATATGTGTCTGGGCTTCGAGGTAGTTAACTATAAAACTTATTCGTATATTCTGAATTATCTTTTGAAATGAATATGACTTCACTGTTTTTCTTTCACTTTATTTCGTATTCGTTCTCGTTTCGTATTCGTTTTGCTTGTATATCTGTTCACTGGGCTTTTGAAGCTCAGCCGCACTTTTCTTTTCTTCCGCGGCAGGTATCTAAGCATTGGAGCTGGGTATTGCTTTGGGATGAGTGCTGAGTGGACTTACCTTAGAGCTTTAGCTTTGACATTATGATGCCATTTAGACTTTATACTTTAGACATTTCATTTGGAGTTTATTTTTCAGCTGGGACCTATGTATTGAAGTCTTTTGACTTGGATTATTTCAATATTGGTGTTGAGATTTCTTTTGGTTTATATGTTTGCTTTGATATGACACCATTACTTGTGATTCCTTTACCCTTGTGGGGTCGGGGCGTTACAATTTATGGCATCAGAGCCCAGGTTTACGACTTGTAGTCAGGACCTGTGACATATGGAGCCTAGGTTTTGAGACTTTAGGGTTTAGGGTTTGACCTGTGAGGATTTGGGTAGACTTTAGGATTCCTTCGTACTTCCATTTCGTATCTCACCTTTGTTCATTTTGCTAATCGTTTGGATATCGTTCAGATGGTTCAAACTCGTCGTAACGGCAACTCGGGAGGGGACGATGATGCTACTGACATGGATGCTGCGATTGCGAATGCTCTCAACTCTCTTTTCCTTGGTTTGACTACACCTGAGATGATGGAACAGGTGATCAACAACATTCGTAATCGAATGGTGCTTCGGTAGTGGTGGAGGAAATCAACCCGTCGGTATTCATACTTGGCTCGAGCGTTTCGGTAAGCTGAAGCCTCTTTCGTTTAGCACTGCTGCTACTCCTACTGAGGCCGAGGACTGGATCACTCATATTGAGAAGCTGTTTGAAGTACTGGGTTGTGGAGACGAGTTTAAGACTCGTTTGGCTTCATTCAAATTGGAAGGTGATGCTTTGAGTTGGTGGAAAGCATTGAAACAAGCAAGAGGAGGTGACGCTTTTGCTGTGACTTGTACTTGGACTGAGTTTCAGACTATCTTCTATAACCGTTACTTCCCGATGCTGAAAGCAGCAAGGTATGAGAGGATTATCGGCGATCTACCGTTTGATCATGAGACCTCTAATGAGTACATGAGTAGGTTTATGAGGTTGGTGAGTTTTGTTGGAGTGATTGCTGGAGATGGTAGGCGTCAAGCTAAGCACTTCAAGTGGGGACTGAAGAAGTGGGTGTTGGACCGATTGCTTAATATTGAGTATGAGAATGTGTCGGCCTGCAATGACGCAGCTCGTAACATTGAGATCTTTCATGAGGTTTCGGGTTCTAACAAGCGTAATCGCGATGGTGATCGGATTCAAGGTAGGACTCAAGGCAATGACTATAAGGGAAACTCTGGTAGGAGTTATGATTCGAGAGGTCATGTGGATAGGAGTTATGATCAGCGGGGTCAGTCGGGAAGGAATGTTGACACTGGACGTTCTGAGTCGAGGGGTCAAGATAATAGAAATGCTGGTAGGAATGGAAGTGATCGTCAGAACCAAGGTAACAATAACCAGCGTTACAACATGGATCAGCCAGCTAGAGGAACAAATCAGGGTCGTGCTTCAGGATCTTCTATTCAGCAGAGGACAGCTGAGGTTTTGCCACCCCCACCTATTTGTACTACTTGTGGAAAGGCTCATCCAGGGCAGTGTTTCAAGGCTACTGGTGGATGTTTTGGTTGTGGTTCCACTACTCACAAGATTAAGGATTGCCCTAAGAAGAATCCGGCAGTTCCTGGAAACTACATCAAGCCGCCAACTACTACTGGACGTGTTTATGCTACTACTCGTACCAGGCGGAGCGAACTAACTTCAGTACCATTACGGGCACTCTTTTCATTGATGATTTTGCTGTCTTCGTTTTATTTGATACTGGCGCCACACACTCCATTATATCTATCACATCTGCTAAGAAACTTAATATGAAGCCCAAACCGTTAACAAATCACTTATCGATTTCTACGCCTATGAAAAATCATGTGATCATTGACCATAAATATGTTAAGTGTCCTCTTCGTTTTGATGATCGTATTCGCTTTGCAAATCTGTATCCTCTCAATATGGTCGACTTTGATATCATTCTAGGCATGGATTGGTTGGTTTACCATAGAGCTTCATCGATTGCCATGCTAGAACGGTGATCTTTGGAGACGTAAAACATCCTGAATTCGTTTATCATGGTTCTCAACCCCTTAAATCTGTTAAGCTCATTTCCGCTATGAAGGCACGGATCATGATTGCTCATGGGTGCCAAGGTTTTCTAGCATCTGTTAAGGACACATCTTTGGAGAGTCCTAACATTGAAAGTCTTTCGGTTGTTTGCGAATTTGCTGACGTTTTCCGGATGAACTCCCTGGACTTCCCCCAGCTCGAGAAGTTGAGTTTAGCATTGAATTAATTCCTGGTGCTGAACCGATTTCGAAGGCTCCGTATCGTATGGCACCTGTAGAACTGAAGGAGTTGAAGGAACAGCTGCAAGAGATGATAGAAAGTGGATTTATTCGCCCTAGTGTTTCTCCATGGGGTGCACCTGTTTTGTTTGTGAAGAAGAAGGATGGAAGCATGCGCCTATGTATCGACTACCGTGAACTCAATCGTATTACTATTCGTAACCGTTATCCTTTGCCGCGTATAGACGATTTGTTTGATCAACTGCAAGGAGCTAAGTTCTTTTCGAAGATTGACCTGAGGTCTGGCTACCATCAGTTACGTGTGAAGGAGCAAGATGTTCCTAAGACCGCGTTTCGTACCAGATATGGTCATTACGAATTTCTCGTTATGCCTTTTGGTTTGACCAATGCGCCTGCTGTGTTTATGGACCTGATGAATCGTGTTTTCCATGAGTTTCTCGACAAGTTCGTTATTGTTTTCATCGATGACATCTTGGTTTACTCTAAGTCGGAAGAAGAGCATGAAGAACATCTCCGTATAGTTTTGGAGATTTTGAGGAAGAAGAAGTTGTACGCCAAATTTTCGAAGTGCGAATTTTGGTTGAGACAAGTTGCTTTCCCTGGTCATATCGTATCAGCGGTGATGGTATTACCATGGATCCGTCTAAAGTTGAGGCTATCACTAAATGGCCAAGACCTACGACATAACGAGGTCAGAGTTTTCTTGGACTTGCTGGTTACTATAGACGTTTTGTTGAAGGTTTCTCTCATCTAGCTTTGCCTTTAACCCAATTGATGAGGAAAGGTGAAAAGTTTGTATGGACGGATGAACGAGAGAAGAGTTTCGAAGAATTGAAGCAGAGATTGGTGTCGGCTCCCATTTTGACTCTTCCAACTGGTTCAGGAGGATTTCAAATCTACAGCGATGCATCTAAGAAAGGATTAGGCTGTGTCTTGATGCAACATGGGAAGGTAATAGCTTATGCTTCGAGGCAGCTAAAACCTTATGAGGAGAATTACCCAACCCACGATCTTGAGTTAGCTGCGGTGGTTTTTGCGTTGAAGATTTGGAGACATTACTTGTATGGAGAGACGTGTGATATATTCACTGATCATAAGAGTCTCAAGTATATTTTCACTCAGAAGGAACTTAACATGAGACAAAGAAGATGGTTAGAACTTCTTAAGGATTATGACACCAACATTCAGTACCATCCCGGTAAGGCTAATGTAGTTGCTGATGCACTTAGCCGGAAATCAGGCATTCTTGCGAGTATCAAGATTGAGCCTAGGATTTTGCGTGACTTAGAGAGTTTGGATGTTGAGTTATGTGTACGAGGTTTTGGGTGGATACTGGGCTAGTATGAAGGTGGAGTCGAACCTTATACTGCAAATTAAGGAAGCTCAGAAAGATGACGGCGAGCTATGGGCCGTGGTGCAAAATGTTGAAGAAGGTAAGCAGACGGAGTTTAAGGTTGATAATGACGGTATTGTATGGTATGGAGATAGGCTTTGTGTTCCCAATGATCAGGTACTTCGTGAGAAAGTTATGACTGAAGCTCATAGTTCTCCTTTCACTATTCATCCTGGTTCTACCAAGATGTATAGGGATTTGAAGCAGTACTTTTGGTGGAACGGCATGAAGCAAGATGTGGCGACGTTTGTGTCAAAGTGTATGATTTGTCAGCAGGTTAAGATTGAACATCAGAGGGCTAGTGGATTGTTACAGCCATTGGAGATTCCAACATGGAAGTGGGATAAGATATCTATGGATTTTGTGACTGGATTACCTCTTACTAGGAAGAAGCATGATGCGATTTGGGTGGTTGTTGATCGACTAACCAAATCTGCTCATTTCTTGCCAATTAGGAAGGATTATGGTATTGGTAAATTGGCGGAGATTTTTCAGCAAGAGATCGTTAGACTTCATGGTACTCCGACGTCTATTGTGTCCGATAGAGATCCGGGTTTTACTTCTCGTTTCTGAAAGGTTTGCGAAAGCTTGGGGTACTCGACTTAATTTTAGTACGGCATTTCATCCTCAAACAGATGGTCAATCAGAGAGGACTATACAGACCTTAGAGGATATGCTAAGGGCTTGTGCTTTAGAATGGACTGGTAGTTGGGATGAATATTTATGTTTAGTAGAGTTTGCTTATAACAACAGTTGGCATGCTAGCATTAAGGCGGCACCGGTTGAACTTCTTTATGGAAGGAAATGTAGAGCACCTATTTGTTGGGATGAAGTAGGTGAACGTCTAATCGAAGGTCCGGAAATGATTGAGATCACTAATGAGAAAGTAGCTGTTGCTAGAGAAAAGTTGAAGGAGGCTAGGTCTCGTCAGAAAAGTTATGCTGATAAGCATCGTCGTGATTTAGAGTTTCGAGTTGGTGATCGTGTGTTTTTGAAAGTTTCGCCGTTTAGAGGTGTGAAACGTTTTGGAATCAAGGGCAAGCTTAGTCCTCGATTTATTGGACCGTTTGAGATTCTTGAACGGATAGGAGAGGTTTCGTATCGTTTAGCACTTCCGCCTCAGTTATCGCATGTTCATGACGGTTTTCATGTATCACTCCTAAGGGGATACAACTATCATCCGTTACACGTTGCTTCTTATCCGTTTGATCAAATTCAGCCCGATATGTCTTTATCGAAGAACCGAAGCGATTCTGGAAAGACAAGAAAGAGTTATGAGGAATAAAGTTATTCCATTCGTTAAGATTCTTTGGAAAAATCATCCTGAACGTGAGGCTACTTGGGAAACCGAGGAGTCGATGCGTGCTAGTTACCCTCATTTCTTTGAATAGTTTGGTATGTTCTCATTTCGTTTTCATTTTCGTTTTCATTTCGTTTCATTCAATTTTCGAGGACGAAAATTTTTCTTTAGAGGGGAAGAATTGTAAAACCTGAAAATTTAAAATCCGAATAAAGACTAAAATACCCTTGGAACTAAAAATTATAAAATACGTAAAATATATTTCTAACACTTAAAGAAATTAAAAGATTAACTTGCGAATATTTAAAAACCCTAACTAAAATATATTACGTAATTAATTTTGGTACGACGAAGAATTAATGTTTCGTAAATGATTTGGGTCGCGTTTGTTTGTGTTCGTGAGCCAAGGGCCGAAGCCCATTGGTGGCGTGAGATGGTGTGACCGGTTGGACCCAAACCCAAACCCAATTACTTTCCTAGTTTAACTCAAATACTACAACTATATATACCATACATAATCATAAGTTTGGAACCCTAGTTTTATTTGCTCTCTTTTTCTTTTTCTCCCTATTCGGCCGAGACTCATCAAACACCCTTTGGTGTCGATTTTGCTCAAACAAGTTAAGGTATAATGTTTATTCGTCTTCCTTTAACGTACCTTGCATGTATATGTCAAGTTATATTTTGTTTCGTCGCGTTTTGTTTTGTTTCTTTTGTGGCCGAGAGGTGTGAACCGAAAACAAGACAAACCCTAACTAATTTAATCTTGTAACTAATAAGAGACATGTAAAGTAAGATGTGATATTGAATCGAGTCATGGTTGTGTTGATTTAATGAGAGCCGAAACATATGAATTAGGACCGAACCATGTTTAACTTTCGAATAAGGTTTATAACTTAATAATACGAATATGTGAAGTGTTTAGATGAGCTAAGACTAGTGTAAAACCCTAATAACCGAAACCCTAGATTGAACCGAATCATGTGTATAAGATTTGAAGATGCATTACTTAAGTAAAGGTTATGTGAACATAAACCCTAGTTTAATACGTAAAGCGTATAAAGTATACTAAATCTTAAATAACTTATATGTCACATAAAATCATAAACGTGTACGGTGAAACATAAAAAGGAAAGATTATTTTGTGACGTGTTAGGTTAAGTAACTAGTCATTAAAAGACGTAACATGTAAGTTAATATACATTAATGAGACATTTAAGAATGAGAAAACCCTAACTTTAATAAAAGACGTATGAAACCCTAATTTACGATATTAATATTAAAACATTTAAATCTCATTTAATATGGAAACCCTAAAATATTAAAGGATCATTGTGACGATTTCGGAATCATTAATAATATATACGACATTAATGTATATAGGTTATGTGAAGAAGGAGTAATTCTTTGCTTCCCTGTTTCGACTTTTGATCTTTTGCTTTCGAATAAGGTACGGATATTCTGACCTTTTCAGTAAAGGTTTCGTATAAGTTTTCTTTCGTTTTCATATTAGGATTTCCTAAACCTTTGCTATGAACCCTAATATGTATATTTGAGCTGTTGCTTATCTGAACTTTGATTTTTGAATCATAAAACATTTGATTTTGAACTATATGATATGAAGACTTTGATTTTGAAAACATGATTAAACATTTGATAAAATATGATCTATGTCAGTTATGACATTCTTATTTGATCTCTGATAGTTTGACACCCGAGCCAATTTTAACTAGTCATGGGGGTTCCATGTCGTGTCAAGCAAATGCACTTCTGACATGACTCTAGGGCAGTAGAGTGATGTTCTGCCCGTCCCTTATCTCGTTATCTCGTATGAGCTCAATTTGAATTATATTATGAATATTTGTCTGTGGGGCGTATGGATGCATCCTAGATCTGTTATATGCCATATATTATCGGTTATATGCTATATGTTATCGATGATTGATCTGCGTGCATGCACGTCCTTCATAACTCTGGTAGGTCTCCCCTACAAATATGTTGCCTTATGTGATTATGATATGTTTCTGATATGGCATATGTGTCTGGGCTTCGAGGTAGTTAACTATAAAACTTATTCGTATATTCTGAATTATCTTTTGAAATGAATATGACTTCACTGTTTTTCTTTCACTTTATTTCGTATTCGTTCTCGTTTCGTATTCGTTTTGCTTGTATATCTGTTCACTGGGCTTTTGAAGCTCAGCCGCACTTTTCTTTTCTTCCGCGGCAGGTATCTAAGCATTGGAGCTGGGTATTGCTTTGGGATGAGTGCTGAGTGGACTTACCTTAGAGCTTTAGCTTTGACATTATGATGCCATTTAGACTTTATACTTTAGACATTTCATTTGGAGTTTATTTTTCCGCTGGGACCTATGTATTGAAGTCTTTTGACTTGGATTATTTCAATATTGGTGTTGAGATTTCTTTTGGTTTATATGTTTGCTTTGATATGACACCATTACTTGTGATTCCTTTACCCTTGTGGGGTCGGGGCGTTACACTAGACAATGGATAAAATGTCCAACCATAAACCCTCCACTGATTCTGACCTT
The DNA here is from genome assembly GCA_910596185.1 of Chrysanthemum makinoi. Lineage (NCBI taxonomy): Eukaryota > Viridiplantae > Streptophyta > Magnoliopsida > Asterales > Asteraceae > Chrysanthemum > Chrysanthemum makinoi. Next base: position 346,036,666 of record OU343221.1, on the reverse strand, counting down.
ACCAAATCCTTAACCCTGCACCATCCTGATATTTGGAATCAAACAAAACTTGAAGATCACCCAGCAACATTAGACCAGCACCTATTGCAGGATGAGATTCATAATGTTTGGACACCATGCCATAAAGTGCAATAAGATCTTGTTTGTCCAGAATATTCAGGATCTTAGTAAGAAAAGTAAAATGTCTGACAGACCCATCTTTGCGATACACAGAGTTACATGCACCCAAACCACCAAGACCAGTAGGTGTGAGTTCCCATCTCACAAACATAGACCAGACTACTGGCTCCTCATCAAAATCATCCGCCACAAAATCCTTTATAAACGAACTCTCAAGAGCCTGAAGATCAAGAGAACCACCCGTCTTTCTTGCTATACTCTTCTGTCTTCATCCAGAAGTGGAAGAAGGAAAAGAAGTAGCAGACACATCAACAGTTGGGACCTTAGGGAGAACAACCTCCTTGTCAGGTGGGACCACTGGTGGATTTTGGGTAGAAGCAGGAGTGGACACATGCTCTATCTCATCAGTAGACAAAACCTTTCCTCCATCAGCAGAAGTAGGTGGCACAACATCAGGAGAAACTGATGTTGCCCCTTCAGCATAAAAAGAGACAGGAACCTCAGCAGAAGACTTTGGAGTATCCTCTGAGGGAAGATGCTGAGCTATATCTACTAGAGTCTCTTCAGTAGAAACTGGAGCATTATCAGGAGCATCAGCTGTCTTTAATCTCTTAGGTTCAAATCCTTCCAAAAGAGATGATGAACGTTTCAATCTGGCAAAAGGATGGATACCATCTTTCTCCAACCTTGTAAGAATTTTGTTATATTCTATAACCAACTTATCATCTGGTAGAGATTTCACAAAAGCCATAGTCCAGCCTGTGTTGTAAACAGCAGAACTCATATTCTTTACAAATTCCCTCATATGTTTCCTCTGTTCAGCTTGAGAAAGAGGTCTATCTCGTTTAGCTTTAGCCTTGCGCTCTGCATCTGCTTTCTTTCTCTGTCTAACTAAGGCAAGTATATCATCAACATAGTTCTCAGAATCAAATGCACTACCCAATATAGATTGAGCAAGAGATGGATTGGTAGTGACATCATCCTCCAATTGTTTCCAAGTTGTATCTGAGAATTGTAGAGAAAGAGCATCAAGTTCTTTCTTTCTCTGTGGAGTGATATCAGGAACTGACTCAGAAACTCTGCATCATAAGTAGCCTGTGCCTTCTTAGCTACTTCACTATCACCTTGTGCAATCTCATGTAGTCTAAGAAGTCTAGCTTGTTCTGCCTTAAATGCATCAGAGTCCATATCCTCATCTAGAATTGAACCCTTTCCCTTATCAACCAGAGAAGCATGCATGGGCTCAACCTCAGCAGAAGAATCCTTAGGATCAGAGGTAGTGTGAGTTTCAAAAGCATCATAAAGAGGTTTAAGCACAGAAATCTCATCAGCAGAAGTGGATTCAGGAGGAAGCTTCACTGGTTCAGAAGAAACATTGATGTCAGCAGTAACAAAAGAATCAGGAGGAACCACAGAACTACCAGCAGCAACAGATGCTAGAACTTATGTATGGATATTGACCTTCCTTATGGTCCTTTTCCATTTAAACACCTGGACTTCTGGATCCTTCTGAGCTGCAGTCTCTCCCAAAGAAACAGAGGCCAAAACATGAAGTGCATCTAGATCAATATGTGACCTTTCTGCATCATGTTCCTCCTCTGAATCAGAAACTGTAGCCCTGACCCTCCTCTTATTGAGTCTAACCTCCAAATCTGTCACCCTTTTAAGTAATTTAACTAGAGCACCACCCAGAGTCTACTTAGTTTCCTTAAGCTCATTCCTTGTTTATATCAGTTGAGCCTCCAATTCATCAACCTTCTTAGAATACATTTCAAGTAAGCTAGAAATGTTCATTAGTATATCAGGATCCTCAGCTCCACCAGCAGGATTTCCTGAGGTATTAGGAGCTTCATTGGACCTGGGAGGAGACACATAAAAGTCATCACCAAAATGGGTGTCATCCTCAAAATTATGCCTAGGTGGACTAGAAGGTTGGACAAAAGGTTGGTCAAGATTGACCTCAGTCTCAACAGAAGATTGTTCCTGTGATGTAGAGGCAACAACTGGCTCCTCAGGAGCAATAACCCTTAGTGATGGTGGGGTAACAGGTGGAGGAGATGGGGGTTGCTGGTCAACAGTGGCAACTGATACAGAGGCACCAGCAGCAACATTGCCACCAGGCAACATAGAAGGTAACAGGGGTCTGTGTTCTCTAGCAAAATTTGTTTTCATTGTTGCAAACAACTTAGCAGTTAATTTATTAATAACCCTTGGAGTTTGATCAGAGGTTTCAATGCCTAATATCATCTGTAGAAATCTAGGATACATCAGAAATTTATGTTTGGTATCTTTTATATTCTTAAGCTTTTCCTCAAAAATATATCTTGAAAAATTATAATTTCTACCATGGGCCAAACAGATAATAGAATTTGCAATTGAACTGGAAAACTGATCCCAACCCCCAGATTTAGGACTTAGACACTGAAGAAGGGTATGGACTAAAAATCTCCACTCAGGGCAAAATTTATTTTTATACCAAATGAATCTCCCATCAGAGGGATACCCTATGCTGGCTAAACCAGTGATTATCTCATCTCTACTGTTCTCAAAGAGACCACCTTCATCATCAAATTGTAAATGAGTCCTAATAAGAGACTCAGTTATCACACACTTTCTCCATCAATGGTAGCCACAATCTTCTTGGTTAGACCATTAGAGATCGCTCATGAAGTGGACCAAAATTTCTTGACTAAAGAGTCATAAACAACTGATGGAGAGAAAGTTAGAGCATACATGATCTTTGAGCGCAGAAGGAAATCAATCATTGAATCATACAAATCACTCCCTTTAGCATGTTCCAAGAATGCAACTTTATTGTGATCTCCTTTGTAATCGAGTGTTGCCATTGATGCAGATTGAGAAGATTGAAGATGAGTTGGATTTAAATTGAGATGGAATTGTGTTATTAGGTTGTGGGATACTTCTGATTGACTATTTAAATGAGTTACCCAAAATAGTCGGTTAAATTGGTAAAAATCTTGGACAGAATCTTTGACCAATTTGACTTTAAATAAATCCCAAAATAAATTCCCAAATTTTAATGAAACCAGCAGTAATGAAAAGTCAGACAGCAGAAACCAATCAGTCAATCAGCAGAAACCAACTAACTTTTGACCGCAGCTACCCATTCAATACTACCACCAGAATCCATAGCTCATCAGCAGAAACAATCACTTTACCAGCAGGAATGGAGAAAGAATCAATTCTTCTGATCATAACAGTGCATCAACAGTCTCTAAAATTAATCTTTAACGATACAAATTCCAACCATTAATTACATCAATAAATTCCTACCTACCAAAGATTCCTTATTTACGGACTATATAACCAACCCCTTGACTTATCAAACATACATACAAACCAATTAATCAAAGTCGATTTCCTCCCAAAACCTCATGAATAACTCACCCAATCATCCCATCGAAATCTATTCAGATTCTTCTGAGAGTGAGCCATCCTACGATGGATGGTTAAACTATTTTCCTCGTGGTTACTCCAGTGTGACCTACATGTCCAGAGACCCTCCTCTCAAATCACCATTTGCTTACACTTTTTTAGAGGAGGATCTGCCCAATCCTCCTCGCCATGTTGAGTTTGAAGTATCCAGCTCTGAGCTTAATGCCATGAATGCAGATACTGATGAGGATAATGGTGCATCTTCCAGGCCAATCAATGTTGCTCCTCTTGCTGCTGTACCACCAGGTTCTTCAGCTCCAAGACCAGAAGCCTCCACCTCAAACCCTGAGAAGAGAGCTACAGTGCTTGGTATAGCTGCAAAGCCAGTGTGGCCATTCATCAACACATGGGGAAAGGAGCATCAGAGGATGCCCGAGTGGGGAAATAGGAGGCCTGAGAAGAGGCCTTGAAGATGGAAGCTAGAGTCTGGAGTCTGGAGGTGTCTTTGGTGAAGCTTGTTAGGATTGTGTCTTAATGTAATCAACAACAATGTCAGAAAGTCTTGTATTGTGATACTGCATCTCAGAATGCAGTTTGTTTTTATGAATAAAAGGCTTTGGTAGATTAATCTTTTGCTATCTTTTGCCACTGATTGTTTGTTTGATACTAGATCTGCAGGATGGTTAGTAGAACACAGAACATACAAAACAAATATATACAAATATATACACAATATATAACATAAATCCTCCCCTTAAACCAAAAACCTCCCCCGAGGTATAATCCTCCCCTCAAACACAACAATCAGGGGTTGATCATGCCTATATGGACTATCAAAAATTGAAACCTTGGACCATCAAAAGCTTTAGTCAACAAATCAGCTACATTTTCATATGTATGTATTTTAACCACTTGAATAAGGTGTTTTTCATTAGCATCTCTGATAAAGTGGTGTCTAATTTCTATGTGCTTTGTTCTTTGATGAAAAACAGGATTTTTAACAATGCAGATTGTACTTTAGTTGTCTATATGGATCTTAGTGTTCATAAAATTAAACCCATAGTCCAATAACTAATTTTGAATCCAAAGTACCTGACCACAACAACTAGCAGCAGCAACATATTCAGCTTCAGTAGAAGATGTAGCCATTATGGTCTACTTCTTGCATTGCCAGGAGATTAATCTCCTTCCCAGAAACTGACAACCCCCAGTAGTAGATTTCCTATCAAAGTTTGCACCAGCATAGTCACTATCATTATAAGCTTCCAACTCAAATGGAGATTCTCTAGGATACCAAAGATCCAACTTAGGTTGACCCTTGAGATACTTGAAAATCTTCTTGACAGCAGTCAAATGGGAAGCCAAAGGAGTGACCTGATGCCTAGAACAAGCACTGACTGCAAACATAATATCAGGCCTAGAAGCAGTCAAATACATGAGTGAACCAATCATGGATCTGTAAAGATGAACATTAACCAGGAGATCTAGTTCATTATTTGACTTAGTCTTTGGGGCTTCATAAGGAGTAGTTGCAGTCCTAACTAGTTCCTTACCAAACTTCTTGAGGATGTCATGCACATATTTCTCTTGATGAATGAAAATACCATCTGATTTCTGCTGCAATTGAAGGCCCAAAAAGAATGTAAGTTCACCCATGGCACTCATCTCAAACTCACTTTTCATCAACTCCTCAAATTCCCTGCACCAAGCTTCTTTGGTAGAACCAAAGATAATGTCATCCACATACACTTGAACAAGAATGATATCCCTGTAGTTCTTCTTGATAAAGAGAGTCTTATCAATAGCACCTCTCCGTATCCATGTTTCAGAGGAATGAAGGAGCCTAGCATACCAAGCCCTAGGTTCCTGATGAAGACAATAGAGTGCTTTAACCACTTTGTAGACCATATCTGGATTGTGAGGGTCTACAAATCCCTTGGGCTGACTGACATACACTTCTTCCTCAATTTCACCATATAAGAAAGCACTTTTACATCTATCTCGATATACCATGAAGCCCATGTAGGAAGCAAATGCCAATAAGAGTCTGATAGATTCTACTCTAGCAACAGGAGCAAAAACCTCATCATAATCAATCCTTTCTTCTTGTCTGCGACCTTGGGCAACCAACCTAGCCTTATTCCTTACCACAATCCCCCTTGCATCCCTCTTACACTTCAGAATCCACTTTGTCCCAATGGCATACTTGCTAGGAGGCAACTGAACAAGCTCCCACACATTCTGATTTAAGAATTGTTGCATTTCTTCTTGCATAGCAGCAACCCAATCATGATCTGCCAAAGCCTGTGCAACACTGGTAGGTTCAACTTCAGAGAGAAAACAAGCAAATAGACAATGATGATAATCTATATGATTGTTCCTATGTTGATCCTGAATGTAACTAAGAAATGCAGATTCACCAAAATTTGTCTTCTTCACCCTGCTTCTAGTTTGAACAGATGAAGTAGGATCACCAATTATTAGAGATTGTAGATGGACTGTGTTAATCCTCTTTGTGACATTAGGACTAACATCAATGGATGTGGCCAGATTAGTAAGAGTAGGACCAAAGTCATCATCATAGGAAGAAGAATCAAAGATGCCTGTTCTTGACAAATGATGAATGCCATCCGATTCAGAGCTTGAGTGTTGTGAATTGGCTAAGTCAGATGGACTTGGAAATCTGGTGGGAAAATCATCTAACCCCAAAGTATCAACAGATGGAGTAGTGGAGGGAACCGCAGGAACAACATCACTAGCAGAAGAAATAAGAACACTACCAGCAGAATCACCATCAGAAGCAACTGAGCCATTACCAGTAGGATCAGAACATTACCAGCAAGAACAAATACATTATCAGCAGCATCAAACTTCCTGCGGGCTTCAATAGTTGCCTGCCTTAAGAGTTCCTCTGTTTCTTTGGAGAATTCATAACCATACTTTTCAACATCATCCTTTGCTGCATGCTCTTGGCATTGAAGCTTCACAAGCTCTTCTGCATACCCTAAATCACTTGAAGCTACATCAGAAAAGGTGTCATTGGTACCGAAAAGTGGTTAGTAGGAAAAGAAGGAACAACAATAAGTTGTTCATCACACTCAATCTGACTCATCACTCATCATCTGAGGAACCTGCAATGTTAGTTTGAGTATCTTGTGGTTCTGTAGAAAGATTAGATTTATAACGAGTATAACCTAAGTGATCAGTTAAGTAGTCAAGATCAAAGTACCATTCTTGTCCTACTCCCTGAACATTTGGCTTGTCCTACATAAATCTCAGATTCAGTGTTTCTTCAATCCTCTTTGTGGAAATGTTATATACCCTGTAAGCTTTACTATGAGCTGAATAGCCTACTACAAAACCCTCATCAGCTTTTCCTTTAAATTTGCCCAAATGATCACTGGTGTTAAGGATGGTCACATGACAACCAAAAGGCTTAAGGTAGCTTATGGTATGAATCTTTCCAGACAAAAGTTCATAAGGTGTCTTATTGTGAGGATGAGTTATCAACACCCTGTTCAAAACATAATAGGCAGTACAGACTGATTCAGTCTAGAACATGGTAGGTAACTTTGAATCAGCAAGCATAGACCTTGCTTCTTCAATAAGGGTTCTATTCTTCCTTTCAGCAACTCTATTTTGTTGTAGAGTCCTGGCATTACTATAATCCCTTTTTATCCCCTTAGAGGCACAGAGCTCGATTAATTTAGTGTTCTTGAACTCTGTCCCATTGTCACACCTAATGGTTTTAACCTTTTTATTCAACTGATTCTCAACCAGGGCAATAAAGTCTTGAAGAATCTGAAATGTTTCATCCTTAGTCCTCAAGAAGAATGCCCAACAATACCTGCTATAGTCATCAGTAACCACCAAACAATAGTACTTGTGATTAATACTTCTGATAGATGTGGGACCAAAGAGGTCCATGTGTAGAAGCTGTAAAGGCTATGTGATAGTGCTGACAGCAGTAATGGATTTGTAGGAAGCCTTGTGCTGCTTTCCCTTGTTGCAAGCCACACATTTGTGCTCATTAGTAATGACTTTGGAAGGAAGTCCATGCCATGTATTAGATTCATTCAAGGCTGAACATCATTGAGATTGAATGTATACATATTATGTTTCCTAGGCACCTTCAGAACAGCTTGACTTTCATTAGGTATCTGGAAGTCTTTGGAAAGTACAAGACATTCATATCATGAACGAACACAATTTTTCTTGTCACAGATTGGGACAACAGAAAATAAATTGAACTTTCTTAGCTGCTCCACATAATACACATTCTCAAAGTCCAGCTTGGCGTTCTAATGGTTCCCTTCCCCGTAATCTTACCATCTCCCTCCTCCAAATGTAACAGTACCTCTCCTTGAGAGATACAAAATCATGCAATCTATCTCTGTTCCCCTGTCATACTCTTAGAACAACGACTATCAACTATACCTAAATCTTTATTTGAATGAGGATCATCCTACAAGCTAAAAATATACAACAACATTAGTATACATGGAGACCCAAGTCATTACTGACTTGGCCCGCCTATGGATCATATTAGAAAAACCTACAATTGAGATCTACTATTGTTCTTGGAACCCTTCATGAATGATGGTCTATTGTGTGTCCAAGAGCAACCTGCTGAGGGCTTAACAGCGGTATCCCACCTTGCCCCCTTTTATTCAACGGTCATTATTAAAGGCCTATATCCATTTTGAAAATAAGTACTAGTAGGTCTGATTAATGGCCTAGAAACATTTTTTCTCCAACATGATGAAGATGGTCTATCGCAGAAACTGGTTAAGGCAGGCGGTCTACCAGCAGGAACATGTCTACCACCAGCAACTGGTCTACCAGCAAATTGGTTATGCGTCCTCACATGTGTTCCAGCGTGAACAAATTGAGGATTTTGGTCACATCATTCCATATTGGTCTCGTCTCTGTGATTAGTACAAACACCCATTTGATTCTCATAATAATCACAATCTTTGATAAGATGCAATGTACTACCACAAACAAAACATGATTTCTTCTTAAAATGCTTGTTCATAACAGGAATAGTCTTATCACAAACAAACTTCTTCAAACCACAACCAAAATCGAATTGTTTTTACAAATTAAAACAAGAAATGTTTCTAAAATAAGCTGTCTTTGAAGAAGATTCATTAATAGAAACTCTTGGGGCATTGTGAACTGGTAAAGGCTTGGGAGAGGCAGACTTGGGAGTTGAAGACTCTTCACTTGAATCACAACTGCATATCATTTAGACTTGGTCTCTAAAGTCCTATCACTGGAAGAACAAGAGACAAAAGTATTAGATTCCTTTCGCCAAAGTCAGATAAGTCATTGGACTTTTGACCATAGGTCATATGTGATTCATCCGAAGTTTGAGTCTGGTTGGTTGGTCTAACAATACCATTAATTGAGGAAGGAACAGAATGCATGTCACCTTGTTTTACTAATTTAACAGTTTTTTCTATATTTATCTTCCTCTTTATCGCTGACAAGATTAAAAACACTATATTCATTAGGGTCATAAACCTCATCTGGACCAATATAATCCTTGAAGCCCAACCCCATCTTAGTTTTAACAGACATAGAACTTTACCACAATTTGTCTTGGTTTTTAGCCTTTTCTTGCCATCGTTATGTCTAGCCACCTCTGTATCTAAATTAGCCTTTAAACCCTCTTTTTCTCTACAATGACCTTTACATATTATTTCTCATTAAATTTTAGCACATTTGTGGTGTTCTCCAAATCTCTTTCTAACACTTTAATTTTCTCTTCAAGAGCCAATTGATTTTGTTGGTACTGTGGCCTTTTGTTTTCTAAAGATTTAACAGTTTTCTTATAGGCCTGAACTCGTATAAAATATTCTTATATTGGCCATTGACATCATCAAATTCACTTTTAAGAGCTTCATATTTAATATTACAACCAAAAATACAATTTGTACCGAGAAGTGATGCCCATCGTGGCAATCTCATCAGGCAGTACGAACCTACCAATCTGAGGATTTTCATCCTAAACTTCATCCGATGAGCATCCCAGTTAACCTCGAGTCTAGAGACAAAGCAAAGCTTTAGGTTTCGATCCTCAACTTCCTTAATCTTGAATGCGAACCCTTCTCCTGTACTTCCCTTCTTAGTGACATTCTCTAGCAAAGTGACCCATTTGGTTGCATTCAAAACACCGATCTTCTTCCTGTCAAACCGTGCTGACTCTCTTCCTTTGTACCGAACTTCCTCCTTAGACCCTTCTCAAACTTTGACTTTTACGCAAGCATGGCCATCTACCATTTGAGGTCCATCTCCTCCAAATCCCATTTATCTACTTGTTCAAAATCTTCATAGGCCACTCTTTGGTCTTCATCTCAACAACAAATGAGTAAAGTACATCTTCTATCACATATTGGACTTTGATTTTCTTGAAGAAAAGTGGTGGTTCTGGTTCTGCCGATGAAGAAGTGGGACTCTCAGCATAAGACACCATTGTGTTAGCACTGGTAGCACTAACAAAGGCTGAGTTTGATGGAGTTGGAGAATAGGAAGAATGACCCTTAATATCAATCTCAAGAGATCTAAGCTTATTGTATAAGTCATCAAAGCTTAAATAATCAAGGCCTCCCTTTGCCTTGAGTGTAAGAAACATGCCTCTAGGAAGAAGGTATAGCACGCAGGAACTTGAGGTTGCACTCCCTCATGTCAGTTTGGCCTTCATCCGATTAAGTTGGCTCAGGATTTTCTAAAACTTATCATACCCCTTGTGTATGCCCTCCTCTTCAGAAATTGTGAATTCTGAAAGCTCTCGCTTGAGCATAGACTTCCTTATCTTCTTAGACTCTTCATTACCTCCAAACCTTGCCTTGATGGCCTTCCAGATCTCTTTGGCATCATCAAGATGATGAAAGTCACTCATATGCTCATCTGGTAGTGCTTGAAGCAAGGTAGTCCTAGCCTTTGTTTCCTCGAAGGGCAATAGCTTCTTCAGTTGTTGCTGTTGGAAGAATGATCACGTTACCTTCTGTATCTCTACCCGTCTTCTTCTCTGTTTCCTTTTTAGAACAATGTTCCAGAGATGGTAGTCATTGTTGGTGATGTAATTTTCCATTTTCATAGCCCATATGTCATATTCGTTTCTTCTTCGATAGGGAAACTTTGCATTGTTGTTGGACATGGTGGTAACAACCTCTGAATTGTAGATCGAGCATTGGATGACTCAGGCTCATTCTCATGTCTCGATTCTTAATGTTTTGATGATGTCATTGTTAAAGTGAGATTACGGTTTTGTGAAAGAGAGTAAGAATGTCTTCTTTGAAAGATTCTAACCTGGCTCGATACCACTTGACGGGTACGTCCCAGATAGATCTTTAAGAGCCATTATGAACGATAGTAAACCTGTTAATCACAAGCAAACTATGGAGAACCTTTGCTAGACTTATGTTTACGTGGAATATAAACACAAGAATTAAGAATACATTGAAGACAAAAGACTTGATCGTCTATGGATCTATATTAAGTTACTAACAATGTTATTGTCAAGCGTACATAGAACCCTAGCCGCTGGTTTCTTTTATACTATTAAGAAACCCTAATTCAGCAGCTTGCAAAACACGTAAAAGATATGCATTATCTATTCCTAATTTAACTCATGCATATCCCAACTAAATACTAAAAATACGGAAACTACATATCCCATAAACAATGTTAACTAGTTAACATCATAGCAACTTATATCCTCAGAACTACAACAATAACTACACTATCACAATAATTCCTAACAATTTTCCTACTATTACAATAATTCCTAACAATTCTCCCTCTCAATCAATGACTCTTTCTATGAAAATTTTTAAAAACTTGATTCTAATTGATTTTAAAGTAACTCATTTACCACCTTTTTGTTAAAACAAATATTTTTCTGAAGAATTTTAGAAGGAAAATATTTGAGTAGGAATGCAGCCCTTCACATACTTTCCTTCCTCTTGTTTGTTTTAGGATAAGTGCATGAAATATTTGAAAATTGGTTTAGCTGCAGCCTTTCCTTTCTTGAAGAACGGGTTGCTATATGAAATAATAGCAAACCATGGTTTAAGCACGGTTAGTGCTGAAGTACGTAAGCCATATTATGGGACATGTTTTGGAAAAGAATATTTACACCTTTTCTTCTAACTTCTATGGTCCCGTGCCATTGTTGAATGACATTTCTAAGACCGTAGATGTTATCGATACCAGAAGACATGTCTTGATAAAAAAAATTTTTTGGTCTTTCTTTTTCAAATTTTTATGGATTTTTGTTGATTTTTATATTTTCTAATTTGTTTTGTTGGTTTTATATTTTTGTATTTTGTTTTTGATAAATATATACATAGATAGAGTAGATGATATAGTTTAAGAAGATGATGATACTATACCTAGATAAGGATATCAAGCTCGTAGAAGCTATGAAGTCATCATCTCTTAAACATTCATCACCAAAGCTTCCAAGGCTCTTGAATCGAAGAGAGAAATTGAGCCATTTGAAAGTGAGACTTTGGTAGCTTCCCCAAAACCGTGAAATCTTC
>OU343221.1:345985980-346024498 GCA_910596185.1 Chrysanthemum makinoi | reverse complement strand
GGTTAAGTATCTATATATCTGCAATGTCTATACATAATGTATTATGTTTATGGAATTCATATGTCATATGTCAACGTCCATGAAGTTTGTCTGAACTCACTGTAGTTTGTTCACTCAAAATACAAGTGTATGCGCCTGTTTGCCTTGAAAGTTTGAATATATGTGTCAACATAGGATGTTAAATTTATATACATGTGTTTGTCACATAAATAACTAGCCATTACAGTTTGAAATATATTTAGATGCTGCTGCCATCCTTATCATTCAAAAAGTTTGTTCTGTTTTGAGATCAGACCATGCTTTTGGTCTTCAGAGTGCTGTTAATGGTCATCTTCTATTACTCTCCTTAATAAAAGCTAATTAGCCATAACGTGTTAAATTATTACCTGGGATGTGATGAGCCTTATTTCATAAACTAATTATTAAACACTACAATTATCCATGCACAATCAGCTATGAGCGAACTATTTAGTATTCAGTTAAAGCAAATGAACAAAGGTACAATTAACATGTAATTACTAGGACAAATTTACCTCTAAATGTTTGATTAGGTATATAATATTGTTTTATATAAAACACTGGAAGATTGGTTAAATTGGGAGAATTGAGAACTCGGTCTTGGAACCAAGAAGCTCAATGATGAGCATAGTACTTCATGGTGACATCAAACTGTTAAACATTAGCAACAATCAAGTTGTTCTAGTTATATCTATATAGGTTTTAGGTTTTGAACCATCGTTGGGTCGTCAAATAAGTTGCAACAGTAAAGAAGGAAGTGACAGTAAAGCTGCACTTTCTTCTATCCCGCTGAAAACTTTGAGAATCTTTAAAGTAGAATTTGAGCTAGTTCTGCTAGAATGAAGCTTATTTAGGAGATGCATAAGCAGTAGAGCACAACCACACACTAACACCCCATTTCAGTGGGTTCTGACTTTAAGAAGCAAGTTCTTGGTCTAGTGTGTGTTTATCAGTGGTCAGTTATAAATTACAGCTGAAGTGAAGTAATTAACTTCTCTTCATCTCCCATGTATAAAACTGACGTGACGTAACTATCATTCTATGGGCAAAAATGGATTTATAATGATCTAAGTATTCTTCCTTGCTTCAATTGATGTCTTACAAATAGCAATCTCGTGTTGGTGATGCTCTACACTTACCTGTATCAGTTTATATTCTGTTTCTTTTTATTGCAAACACAAGCTATTCGCGGATCGTAGCAATGTAATTTTATGGTTCTCTATAAACGATGTAAATGTATGAAGCAATGGGTAAAATATATTTGGTGTATATTGTGGCAGAAAGATAACTTCTATCTATTCTGTGTTTGAAATTATAGATTTGTGCTTCCTTGTTTGTCTCTCAATGATTGATACTCTTCGTTCATTCTATGCAGGGTTATTATTGTTCTAAACATGGAGATTATAATGCCTGAATGTGAAATCATTGGGAACCCACGTGAGTTCCAGCCTTCCAATCCAGTTTCTAATGGCGTCTCTCAGCAAACAACAATGCCCTCTTTTAATCGTTCGAGTGTAACAAACATGAGTAGCAACACTCAAACCTTCCGACCAACTATTCAACCTGCATACCAACCACCTCCTATGTACAAAAGCCATGGATCAATAATGAAGAACGAGGCACCAGCACGCGTCATCCCAATTTCTGCTCTTAACCCTTACCAAGGTCGATGGGCTATTAAGGCAAGAGTTACTGCAAAAGGAGATCTCCGTCGCTACAACAACGCAAAAGGAGACGGAAAAGTTTTCTCTTTTGACCTTCTTGATTCGGATGGTGGGGAAATACGCGTGACCTGTTTTAACGCTGTTGTTGAACAGTTCTATGATGTCATTGAAGTTGGGAAAGTCTACATGATATCAAAAGGTAGTTTAAAACCAGCTAAGAAAAACTTCAACCATCTGAACAATGAATGGGAGATTTTCCTGGAAACCTCTTCGACTATAGATCTTTGCCCAGATGAAGATGCCTCGATACCACAACAGCAATTCTCTTTTAAGCCCATCAATGAGATTGAGACTGCTGAGAATAATGCAATCATAGATGTAATTGGTGTTGTGACAAAAGTCGACCCTTCTGTCCCTATCCAAAGAAAGAATGGAATCGAGACTCAGAAAAGGACTATTAAGCTAAATGATCAGTCAGGTAGAAGCGTAGAACTAACAATGTGGGGAGAGTTCTGCAATAGGGAAGGTCAACAACTTCAAGAAATGTTCAATTCTGGTTTGTCTCCTGTGTTAGCTGTGAAAGCTGGAAGAATTAATGACTTCAGTGGAAAATCCGTCGGGACTGTTTCGTCTACTCAACTATTCATAGATCCAGATTCTTCAGAGGCCAGCAATCTGAGAGCTTGGTTTGATAGAGGCGGCAAAGATTTAGCTTCTCAGTCCATCTCACGAGATTTGCCAGTGGATCAAAAATGAAGTTCGTGAAAACAATCTCACAGATCAAGGCAGAAGGCCTTGGGAGATCAGATAAGCCAGATTGGGTCACTGTAAAAGCAACTGTAACTTTCATCAAAACAGACAACTTTTGTTACACAGCCTGCCCGTTACAAATTGGAGACCGACAGTGCAACAAGAAAGTGACCAAATCAGGGTCAACATGGCAATGTGATCGCTGCAACCAAGAATTTGAGGAATGTGACTACAAGTATCTTCTTCAATGTCAAGTCCAAGATCACACTGGATTGACATGGGTGACTGCTTTTCAAGAAGTGGAGAAATTTGTCGACCGCAAAAGAGCTCTACATGCTGAAAAGCCAAGTGCAGGATGATGAGCGTTTTGCAAATGTTGTCAAAAGCTGTCTCTTTGCAGAGGTACTTCTGAAGCTGAAAATCAAAGAAGAAACATATGGTGATGAACAAAGGGTGAAAGTTACTGTCATCAAGGTCGACAAGATGAATTACTCTTCCAACACCAAGTATCTGTTGATTTAATCCCTAAATCCTATTAGGATTTGAGGTAAAATACATTGATCAGCAAAGTCTTTAGATTCTCATATATAACTCATTACATTTAAATCTGCCACTTCGAGTGAAATTTATGTTGACTGGCGAAGTATTTAGATTCTTAGATATATAACTCTTAACATATAAATCTGCCACTTCGAGTGAAATTTATGTTAATTGCGGTTTTTAGATGCTCTCTTGTGTATCTCATTGTTTGTTTAATCTGTTATTAGAGCATAGATGTATGAGCTGTATGGCAGTAGGTCATTTGAATAGGCTTCATAAGTATTAAACAAGAATTATTATGGAATGTTGCTAATTAGACGATTACATGTACCATTGAAGTGGTTAGAACCGCTGAACTCTGCACAATGAAACCGTGCAGCAGGCCTTGTGCGAAGTATCTTAAAATTAGGGGTGATCATTCGGTCTAACCCGACCCGACAAACCCGAAACCCGAAAGTCGAAAAAATCTCGAACCAAAACCGAACCGAGAAAACTCAGTTTTCTCGTTTCGTTTTAGTCGTTGTTCTCAATCGAACTAAATTCGACCGAAACCCGAACTCGGTTTCGGTTCGGTCGGCTCGGTTTTGTTGGTTTCGGTTCGAGTTAAACTCGGTTTTGCTCAGCCCTACTTAAAATATCACAGTTTGTTCACTTTTCTGCATCACATTATGTTTTTATGTAATCTTTTTGTAACTTGGTATATGTTCAAATAAATTACAACATTTTTCTTTCTTATATTTTTTTAATCTTATGATCTTTAAAACATTTTTCTTTCTAATACAGCAATTATTTTGGATGTTACTTTTTTAATTTCATATACTACATTATCCTACTGAAATATTTTTATTTTGTACTACATCAAATTTCACTTTAAATAGAATATGCGCAACAGGACAAGGCTTCAACTAGTTATATTTATCCACAAACATAGTATATCTGAAAGTAGAAAGTTTATAGGACCACCTCCCCCAGGCAAATCACTCCACACACGTACACACAAAATTTATATTTCCAAATGAAAATCTATCTGAATATCCCACAACAAACCATCACCGCACTACCACCACCACCACCACCTTCACCGTCGCTGCCGCCACAGAAACCAAACCTCCCCATGCTATACTACGGCCTGGCCGTCGTAGCAACGGCCACCATCATCCTAGCCATCTACCACATAGTCATGGTGCGGTGGTGCACCATGCGATACCAACGCCGCTTACAACAACTAACTCCCACTCCCACGACACCTAACAACACCATGTCACCACCATCTCCGCCGCGGGAGCAGCCGTGAAGCTTGGTACCAAGTTTCAAGTACACGAAACAAGTGGAGCATGACACTGAATGTTCTGTTTGTTTATCGGTTTTTGAAGAAGGTGAAGAAGTGAGAAAATTGCCATTATGTGATCATTGTTTGCATGCTTCATGTATTGACATGTGGTTGTGTTCTCATATTCATTGCCCACTTTGCCGTGCTCCGGTGGTCGAGCCGCCACCACCACCACCGCCGCCGCCGGAGCTGGGAAGGTCTTCGGTGTGATTGTAGTTTGGAAAAATGGATAGCTAGATCAAGACATAAGACTTTATTTTTTATTTTTTTATTTTCTTTAGTCAGATCGCGTACATTTGAGTCAAAAACTTGCGCGTTGTTTCAGATGACGTGAACCTGAACAGAAAAAACATCGTCACCATCAATATATAGTAAAAGGGTTTTTTAGGATAGAATGAAAAGTTGGTAAAAAAGAATGCGACATAATGATCATTTTTATGTATCTATATATAGTAAAAGAGTTTGTTGTACATAAATGTATATTATTTCTGTTTCAAATTAAATGTTTTAACTTTTATTTTGGTTTCTATCATACTGAAATCAAAATGTTTTTATTGATGTATGATATAAAAATTGCATTTTATTAACATTTTTAGTTGCGACGGTGAGATTACTGAATTACTAGTGTGTTTCTAAGCTTTAAAATACAGAGATTTATTTCGTCAATAGTGTATTGTAATGTCTCATTTGCATAGAGTTAGGATCAAATAAAGTTAGGATCAAATAAGAAGATTACTTAAAATAAGAAAAATAAAGAACTATAAACCGAAATTCAGATGCACCTAATCCAAATTAGATGCATCCCTAATCTTAGACGATTATAATACACTATAGTGTGTTTTCTAGCTTTGTTTGTATGCATAAGTTTTAAGATGCATGTATCATACATTCTTCAATTTTTGCTCCTACCTTTCGAAATCATGAAAATCAATTTGCACCATCTATACATCAAATTAACTTTGAAACTCAAGATGTTCTGTATATGATAGAAATGGTATCACGCTGTATCTCAAATGCGTGATTTTGTCACTTTCTCACCACTTCTTATTTTAATTTACTTCTCACCTATCCCTACTCCATTTGTATATATATATTGTTATATATATATATATATATATATATATATATATATATATATATATATATATATAGGGTAAAGTTAAAATAAAAAGACAAATATCCTAAAAGAATAAAAGAAAAAATTTTAAAAAATTCTTAAAATTCCAAAAATTCACAAGACGTATGTGGTATAAAACTTTCGTTTAAAAAGTTTTTCTAATTTTTGATTTTAATACGTTTTTTAATGCACAAAAACTAATTTGATGCAAAGAAAAAATTTTGATGCACAAAATTTTCAACTTATTTTAATTTGATGCGCAATGTTATTTTGATGAAAAAAAGGCAAAAGAAGTTTGGTGCAAATGAATTTTTATGCACAAAAAAGCGATTTAATGCACAAACATATTCTTTCATAAATTTTTTTCGGAAAAAATATTCACTTTTAGAAAAACTTCCTTCACAACTTTTTCATGCACCAACATACCCGATCTTGTGGAATTTTTATGAAATTTTTCGAGAACATTTTTAAAAATGCACTTTTTATTCTTTTACTTGAATATTTGTCTTTTTATTTGATCTTTACCCTATATATATATATATATATATATATATATATATATATATAGAGTAAGGATCCAGTGAGAAGTAAATTAAAATAAGAAGTGGTGAGAAGTGACCAAAACCACGAATTTGAGATGCAACGACTTGCATTAGATGCATTTCTATTCATATAGATGCAACATTTGAGTTTCAAAGTTAATTTGATGTATAAATGGTGCAAATTGATTTTCATGATTTTGGCACGTGCAGAGGAACATAAAACAAGAGAAATCATGAAATGCATCTAATATAATGATATGCATCTGATTAAAAGCTACAAAACACATTATTGTGTGTTATAATGCATCTAAGATTATAGGGATGCATCTAATTTAGCTCGGCGCATCTCGGATTTGCTGTTATAGTTCTTCTTACTTTTATTTTAAGTAATCTTTATTTGATCATAACTTATATATATATATATATATATATATATATATATATATATATATATATATATATATATTGTGACGCCTATTGGAGTTCAGTGGAACAAAAAAAATACGAGTATAGCACAATTAATCAAAGATCGATGACGTAGGGTCGGCACATGCCTTTTTTGGAGAGCTAAATACGCTTACATTTATCAAGTACATATATTTTTTTGCGATTTTTTAAAATAACATTGTAGTGGCGATTGAAACCACCACCGTCACATCAGTTACACATCAACGTTTAATTTTGTCACTAAACAAACACCGAATACTTGTAATTTCATAAAACTTAAATATCTTTGAATCAAGTTTGTGATCAAATCGCACGTAAAACACAAGCACCACACGTGGTGCTTTGGGCTGTAACAACTAATCACAAGCAGATAAAACACAAGCACCACGCGTGGTGCTGTTGGGCTGTAACAACTAATCACAAGTGGATGGAACTCTTCACGTGTCGTGATAACGGACGGTCTTATGTTTTTTGGCATAGCTAAAGTTTAGGCCTTGTCCAAACAGTCAATATACATGTACATATAGAAACTGATTCATGTAAATAACTACTCGAAGTTGCAAACAGATTGCGAGAATTTTAGTTAGAGGAGAGTTATTTTACATACCAAACTTTTTTACATACCAAAGGATTCATCTTCACCATCTATCTAAAAAGAAATCAATGGCTAAGATTAAAAGCATTTTATTATTTCACATTTTTTTTTTCTTTTTTCGAAAGTATATCAAAGTGCCTATCTATAGAAAGATAATTAAATGCTCGTCGAAATGATATTTTTTTTTCCGCTTAACGATTAACGGTTTGAAAGTTATTAATATTTAAAAATGGAGGATGAAAGTGAGTTTTTTAAATTGTTGTGATTAATCTCATCTATTAGATCAAATAAAAATGGATAGTGAAGATTGATCTCTTGTTATATAAATAATCTTTTGTCCTCAAATGATCTTAAATCTTTTAGTTAAAGAGTTCTAGTAGACAATGTTTAAAAAAAATTGAGAATATATATAAATTATTGGCTTACTCGATAACAATTATTGGCTGCTGTGCGCGGGTATTAAGATAAGGAGCTTCAATTATAAAGTGACATATGTTACTTCTCAACTAAAAATTCATCTTTATTTTCAAATTAAAATATCTTTTTATTTATTTATTATTATTTTTTTTAATAATCTAATTTCACTATATTTTCTAAAATTTTGTGCTCTTTAATTCAACATCTATTTTGATATATTTTTATTAGTTTTTAGTTTTACATTTTTAGTAAGTTTTCTTTATTTTAATTCAAATTTTTACAACTTTAACCTTTATTTCAATCAAAACAATCTTAATTCGTCAAAATCATATACTTTTGGGGGGAGTGTTTGACGGGTAAGAAATCGCGAGGGTATTTCAATATGCGGGAATAACGATGTCACGGGAAAGCTATGGGTAACACAAACAAACACATACAACTAACACATATACATTGAGAGTGTTGTGAAACGAATTCACTAAACGGGTAAGCAAACACATATAACTATACTTATCACCGTCGCTGTGCGCGGATATCCAACTAGATAAAAAGAGTCAATATACATGTACATATAAAAACTGATTCATGTAAATAACTACTCGAAGTTGCAAACAGATTGCGAGAATTTTAGTTAAAGAGTTCTAGTAGACGTTTTAAAAAAAATTGAGAACATATATAAATTGTTGACTTAGCTGATGATAACACTATTATATACTATAACAGTGTATTACAAATAAGCCAACAACACTATACAGTCTCGATTTACACATGCCAACTACAGCACAATATATAAGTGAGCAAAAAGACTTGCCTTCACCCGATGTGGGAACATACAAGTACACCTTTGAATAGGATGTGTGTTTTTTTTATGGTTATGATCACACTGATGATTTTTAGTGCTGGTTCACAACTTTAATAGCTTTATTTGGTCTAGACTAGAGGTGTTCATAAGGCGGTTCGGTTGAAAATTTTAACTATGTATCTCGAGGCGGGTAGTTCATTTTACTATAACCGAACCGTAGTAGGCGGGTAATCGGACATTCGGGTACCTTAAATGAGTGGTTACTTGCAGTTCGGGTCACGGTTAACCATTCTTAAAAATTATCGAATCGAATCAACATAACTTAGAATGTAAAATGTCATTGTAGTAAATTCAAATCACATCTCGAGAATAAAAACATTCAAATTATTAAAAAATTTCATCACTTACCCGATGAACTGATATATAATTAAAAGGAATATAGAGATTTATGACATTTACAAAGAGGTATGATTTTATTTTTTTATTCTTTTTAGTTAGAAACAGTTAAAAGGTACCTGGTTAAATCGCATACATTTGAGTCAAAAACTCGGTCGCTCTCTTCAGATGACGTGAACCTGCACAGAAAAACATCATCAATTTATTTTTATGCAAGATATTTTGGGGTGGAAAGAAAAAGGTAGTACTAAATGCATCTATATATAGTAAGAGTTTGTTGTACATAAATGTATACTTACTATTTCTGTTTCAAAATAGTTGTTTAACTTTTATTTTGGCTTATATCATAGTGAATTTTTGTCTAATCAAAATGTTTTTATTGATGTATTATATAAAAATTGCATTTGATTAACATTTTTAGTTGAGACAATGAAATTACTGATTTACTAGTGTTGTTTCTAAGCTTTGAAATAGATAAATTTATTTCGTGAATAGTGTATGTAATGTTTTAAACGGTATAAAAATATAAAACGTTACTAGCTTTTAAGTTGTACTTTGATTGTGGCGACTCTTGAAATATTATCATGGTTTTAAAAGACACGCAGAGGCTCCGTAAAAGCGTGAGGTTTGGTCATGCCGCTACGTCACGTATCATGCCGTTTTATGTCAAGTCTTTTTGTAAACTTGATAAACATATGAAATATAATATAAATATATAGATATTTTCTTATTTTTTGCCGTCTTATGTCACGCCTTATAACCGCAAAAACTTCACCTTGACCGCTAAAACGCGGTGGCTTGGTTATATCGTCATGCCACGTCTCGCACTATTTATAACCTTGAATATTACTAACCTAACAACCTAAGCTTATTCGGTGAATTAAATAAATACGAATATAGCACAACCTGTTAAAAACCACCTTTCAATAAAAACCGATGACGAGACGGCACATGCCTTTTTGATAGCTAAAGAAGCTTAGATAACATGTAACAACGGCTCGGTTCGGCCCAAAACACGCCACCTACCAGGGTCACCTCGTTAGACGTGTTTTTAAGGAAAAATGAGAAGACTCGGTCGACTGTAAAACCGAGTCGTGAGAGAGTTTTGTGTGAGTTCAAATGAGTTGTGTGAGTTATTTTGTTTATCTGTGAGTTATTATTTTGTTTATGAGATAAAGTTGATTGACTTACTACATTAAGTTGGTGATGAAGCTAGATGTAAAAAAAAGAAAGCTAATGTGTCATTAACGTCACGATGATGAATGTGGCTTAAAAACTTCTTATTACACTTTATTCTTGCATTTATCAAATGTACCATTTGGCATAACTATAGTTCTTGGCAAAAGCAACTAGATTAGAGCATTGAGTGTAATAACCCAAGTTAAACTTTCACTCAGTGTCACGTCAACTTACATCAGTTTTAACCTTTTCAACCTATAAATATTCTCAAAGGGAGTGTTTGGTATCGCATATTTTTCCATCTATTGCATTTCTAATATCGTAAATTCTTAATTAGCTTATCACAAGGCCATTTTCAACAAGCATAATTCTTAAGTACATACATCCATAAAGCTAAAAACCCCTAATCTAATTCCACCCAAAATGATTCACACAAGTAACTAACATTAATACTAGAGTGATCAAACAAGTTTGACATATACCTAATCCGTAATTAATTAACAACCTAAACATCAATCAATAGTATATACACAAAACCTACCAACAATATCTCAAGAGTCAAAACCTACCAACAATATCACATACACAACCTTATAAGCACATATTCCGTAATGAGTTATAACATACACAAACGGGACTAGAGCTCAAACCATAAACCGAGTAGGTCAACTGATGCGCCATTAATGCCACGCTAACACATAATTTTCATCAAGTACACTTTATAATCATCAAGAACGTGAAAAATTAATACTTATAAGTTCCTAAAACGATCATCGATCTTTGGTACAATCCTAATAAACTATCTTGAAGGGCTTGTCGAGCTTAATGTTGGTCCCAAATGTGTGAAATGCAAACTTGAATAACTATAAATCGTCTAACGTTGTAACATTTACATGTACACATATATATACTAAACGAATGGGTATGTCCAAACGTTGTACCGGTTCATGAATAACCGTCTATAACTACTTTTTAACCGTCCATAACCGTTTCTAACCGTTTTGAGGTTATATAACTAACTTTCTATTAACTACCATTAACTACTATTAACCGCTTGGCGGTTGTTAACTTTATTTCGACCAAGTTTGGTCCTTGTCGTTTGAAGCAATGTCGAGATTATAGTTTACAATCTCCTCTTTAATCTTGATCGTTGCTTCGTCCTAAGTCTTGAACTCCGAGCATTTGTCGCATAGTCACGAACTTGAGTCTTGGTAAAGCTTTTGTTAAGATATCTGCTCTTTGTAGTTCTCCACTAATGTGTTCTACTTTAATATGACCATTCTCTACGCATTCACGAATGAAATGATAGCGAATGTCTATGTGCTTGCTCCTTCCATGAAAATCTGGGTTCTTTACGAGTGCTATTGCTGATATATTGTCAACTCTAAGCGTTATCTTTGTTTCTTCCAATCCAGTTAATTCACTAAGTAAACGTTTTAACCATAAGGCTTG
Source organism: Chrysanthemum makinoi (assembly GCA_910596185.1). NCBI lineage: Eukaryota > Viridiplantae > Streptophyta > Magnoliopsida > Asterales > Asteraceae > Chrysanthemum > Chrysanthemum makinoi. The sequence continues at coordinate 346,013,249 of OU343221.1, read as the reverse complement.
ACATGCGCGCAGTAGCCGCCATGAATTCGATTCACATGATGAGAGCGCTATCGTCGGTTGCTTCGAGTACACCAAGTAATAGATGACTCTCCAAAGTAAAATACTATTCCAGTAGTTCCTTTTCCTTGATTTGTATTGATTCCATAACTATTGTCACTGTATCCTGTAATCTTGATCTGTATTGATTCCATAACTACTGTCACTGTATCCTGTAATCTTGATCTATATTGATTCCATAACTACTGCCATCAGATCCTGTAATCTTGCAGCCGCCTTCTTTCTTATATATTATTACATGTTCTTTTGTTCCTTTGTTGTATCAGATTACTTGTTTCACTGCCTTCAGGTGATGATCCTTCGGGTCTTGCATAAATCTGCTGAGTAGTCCGACTGAGTAACTAAGATCTGGTCTTATATGTAGTAAGTATCAGAGACTTCCAATTAAGCTTCAGTAGTAAGTTGCATCAACTGGGTTTCCATCTTCCGCCTTGACCAACTTAGTGTGGGGATCCATTGATGTCTTCGTATTATTACTGTCCGTCATGCTTGATTCTTTTAAGATCTTGTTAATGTATCATGTTTGCTTGATCGTAATCTCCTCCCTCTGCGTGTAACTTCTATCCCAAGGTAATATGCTAGCAACCCTAAGTCGCTCATTTCAAACTTTTCTTCCGTCTGGGATTTGAACAAATCTATGTCCTTCTTTGGAGTGCCCGTGATTATCAAATCATCTACGTATACTCCAACGATAAGTGTAGAAGTCTTGCTCTCTTTTGTAAACTGCTTGTTCGAGATTACATTTCTTAAAGTCTAATGACTTCAAGGTTTGGTCAAGCTTCACGTTCCAAGCTCTAGGTGCTTGTCTTAAGCCATACAACGCTTTAGTTAGCTTGTAGACTTTTCCTAAGTTTCCTTGTTGAATGAAACCTTCAGGTTGTGTAACATAGACTTCTTCATTCAATTCTCCATGTAAAAATGCTGATTTTACATCTAAGTGGTGTACTTGCCATCCATGATATGCTGCTAGTGCTAATATCAATCGAACTGTCTCTATCCTAGCAACTGGTGCAAACACCTCATCGAAGTCTATTCCTTGTTCTTGTACATAACCTTTTGCTACTAATCTTGCTTTATACTTTATGATCCTTCCTTGTGCATCTCTCTTGGTTTTATAAACCCATTTGAGTCCTATCGCCTTCTGATTTGCAGGCAGTGTGGTAAGGGTCCATGTGTTGTTTTTATTCAATTTCCATGGCCTCAATCCACTTTTCATCTTTTGATGCTTCCTTGTAATTACGGGGTTCTTCTTCTGTGAAGAATAAGCTTGGTGCTTCTACTTCACGTGCAATTTCGTAGATTTCCGTAATATTCTTTAAACCTTGTATTGGTCTATGATCAAATCTAGGATCTGAGCTTTCTAACGAGCTTATAGTAGCTCCTTCTTCATCTTCTGAGTTAGGGTTGTAAGTGTATGATGGTGGTGTGATTGGTGAGGGTGGATCTGGTATAGGTTCTTGTTCATGATACGTGTTATCATTGTTTTCTGTGTTGACTGGTGTAGGATTCTCACTGTCAACTCCGTCTATTACAAAACTAGTCCAAAACGTATCTTCTGTCCTTGTATCCTCTTCATTGTTATTCCAATCCCACGGTTTCGTTTCCATAAACTTTACATCCCTACTAACATGTTTCTTCTTTCCTATTGGATCATATAGCCTACATGCTTTTGATCCTTCTTCAACTCCAAAGTAAATCATTGGAATGCTTTTATCATCCAGCTTCTTCAAGTGAGGTATTGTTATCTTAGCATAAGCTTTGCATTCGAATATTCTTAGGTATTCTAGATTTGGTTTTCTGTTGTAGAGGGCTTTATATGGTGTTTTATCTTCCGGGGCTTTCGTACCTGTTGAGTATGTAAATGGCATATCAACGCTTTCGCCAAAAAGTTAATGGTAACTTCATCGCTTTCATCATACTCCTAGTAGTTGATAACACTGTCCTATTTCTTCTCTACTACACCATTTCATTACGGTGAGTATGGTGCTGTCAATTGTCTTTCTATTCCATTCTCCTTACAGTATTTGGTGAATTTATGTGATGTAAATTCACCTCCTCTATCAGTTCTTAGCATCTTTAATTTCAACTTCAACTTTGATTCAATCTGCTGTCTAAATTCCTTGAATGTGCTGAATGCTTGATCTTTCGAAGTTAGAAACTAAGCCCACATGAAACGTGTGCAGTCATCTACTAATAAGAAGATGAGCTTCTTTCCAGAGTGTATGGCTGGACTTATGGGACCACAAAGATCTCCATATACTAAGTCCAACGGGTTCTTTGATCTAAATTTAGCTTGACTTGGAAAGGGTGTTCTAATGTGTTTCCCTAATAAACATGCATCACAGATTTGTCCTGAGTGATTTATTCTGGGTATTCCATTCACTAGACCTTTTCTTGTCATCTTGTCTATCGCATCAAAGTTCAGGTGACCTAATCTAGCATGCCATAACCATGCTTGGTCATCTACGTTTGCTAAGATACATATAGGTGCTACTATATGTAATCTAATACTGTAAAGTCAATTCTTAGATCGTTCTACTTTCATCGAAAACTTATTGTTCTTATCATACAAAGTCAGTAAGTTTCCATCCATGATGATCTTGCAACCTATTTCTGTAAGTTGTCCTAGACTAAGTATGTTGCTCTTGAGGTTTGGAATGTAGTAAACGTCCGAAATCATCTTTTGTTGTAGGTTTCTACATCCTAATAATATTGAACCTCTACCCTTTATCTCCACATACGATCCATCTCCAAAACGAACGGCCCAGCGATGTTTTCGTCAATATCCTTAAAATGGCTTTTGGTGCTCGTCATATGGTTACTTGCACCATTATCTAAATACCATATGCTAGCATCTGTTGTAGCATATTTTCGAGGTTGTACTTGTTCTTCATTTAACAAGATTTCTTCAGTTTCGTGTGTAGCCATTAATAATGATGGTTCATCGTCTTCTAAGATAAGGTTTGATTGTTCCTGAGTTGTTGGTGGGTTTCTACAGTTTCTCTTGAAATGTCCAGGTTTCTCGCAAATGAAACATTTTAACTTCTCTTTATCCCACTCACCTTTATTCTTATTGTGAGTTGAATTTTCTCCATTCGAGTTGTCTCTATTTCCTTTATTTTGCCAATTTCCTCGTGAATAGTTTGATCTACCTCTATATTTGGTAAATCGTTTCTTATTTCTAGAGTGTTCGCCTTGTGCGAATAATAGGTTACCTTGGCTTTCTACTTGTCCTCCCTTTCGGAGTTTTATTCTCTCCTCGAATGCCTTAAGTCTTCCAGCGATCTCATCTAACGTAATGTCATCGAGATCATTTGTCTGTTCTATGAATGCTATTATTTGAATGAACCTATCTGGTGTGGAATCTAATAGTTTTCGTACTAAAAGTGATTCATCCAATGCTTTTCCTAATTCTTTAGCCTTCGTGGGCGTAGTCGTTAGTTTGGCCGTAAATGCATCAACCGTTTCATCTTCCTTCATCCGGGGTCTGAAAGCCAATCATCAGTGATTGTAACCATGCTTGTTGCACTTTCTCTTCTCCAACGTGTCTTTTTCTCAGTGAATCCCATAATTCTTTTGCCGTTTTGCAGCTTGCTTCTTGTAAGATTACATCTTCGGTCAATGCTTGATATAGGAAGGCCGTTGTTGCCTTATCCTTCTTATCATCTACTTGCGTGTTATCCTTAGGTTCTATTGCTTCCCATAAACCTTGTGCTTCTAGTATCACCTTAATTAGTATAGTCCGAACTGTGTAGTTTGTGGTTTTGAGTTTAGGACATTGATACTGTGCCACTGGGGTTACGGGTTTTGGTACAGTGTTAGTGTTAGTGTTATTCGCATCGTCACCGGGCATTTTGATAGTGTTTATGATCTTCACTTTCTAATTCATATGGGAATTCTAACTTAGTATGGTATTCTTAACACTGCGGGAACAGAAATAGTTATCCGGGAATCTAATAGTACGGGATCAATATAAAATTCTCGGGATTTCCTAATAATATAAAAAAGCAATCTATACAATCTAAAGTATAAAAGGGAAATACAAAGTTTGAATTTGTGACCTCGTTGTTGTGTTAAACACAACCGTATTCCCACTTGTGTGTCGGTACTCGAGTGTAATACCAACTACGTTCTTTCTTTCCCACGTTCACTAAAAAAATTCGCGTACACTCTTGATGTTGTCGAATTGTTTTCAATATACCACTCTTCCACCACGTTGTCTTTCTCTCTTTTGTGTCGACTTGAAATTTAAACGCGCCTAGATCGCTTTTGGTCTCGGCTTTCTCAAGAAACAACAAAATTTGTTTGTTGTTTTTTTTTGTTTTCAACGTCTTCGTGAACACAAGTATCCCACAATACCTTTCGGTATTTATTCAAACAAATTGATTTGTTTGCCTTCTTCTCTACTACTACGATTGTAGTATCCAAACAAGGAGAGCGATATGCTTAAATCCTTGTTGTCCTCGTTGCTTGTCCGCGTTCCACAATACCCTTTTTTCTTTCTTTTGTTAACATCGTATGTTTCACAACAAATACCTCTCGGTATTTTCAAGTAACAATTGATCAGATTGTTTCTTTTCATTGTTGTCCTTGTATTGCTATGTGCCTTCTCCAAAACAATCCTAGATTGTTTTCTATCTCGGTATACCTTCTTTATAATCAAGCAACTTCCTTTTTCTCTTCTTGTATATCTCGTATATATACAAGGTATTCTTCTTGACGTCTTTCAATTCTTCTTGTCACGTTGTAATTTTGACAAGGTATCTGATGAGTGTCTAAATACTCATCATTTTGTTCCCATTTAAACTACAAAACGCCAAAAACACTTTAAAAAATCTCAAAAAGACAGAAAAAATATTTAGACTGTGTTTTATTCAATAATTGTCAAAATCTAGTCCCTGGTTATTCAAAACATGTAATTTTTCATAAAAGGCCCTCGGGAATTTTTAAGTTGTCAAATTTAGCCTTATAAAGTCTAGTTTTGCAAAATGACAACTTGAGTCCCTGGAATTTTAAAGATTGACAGAAATTACCCCGGGACATTTTTAATTTGAAATTATTATTTTTGGTCCTTGGGAAAATTAATCTTGTCATAATTAGTCCTTATGATGAAATTTGGAAAATTACAGTTTTGGTCCTTCAAGTTTGGTAAAATGGCAAATATGGTCCTTGTGTATTACTTCCAACTACAAACCAAACCAAACCCAGCCTTATTAATATCTCCCAGACCCAAACCAGTCAACCCTTGGTCAAACCCACCCTTATACTTCCTTCTTCCTCACTAAGCCAAAACCACCATTCCACATACCTGGTTTCACCACCACCTGTCCACCCCAACTTGGCCACCTTATCCTACCCTGCCCACCTTTCCCTCCTTTTTCCTTCCTCTTTTCTTCCTTCTCCTGACACACTCAACCCCTGCAAGCTTTGTCTCCCCCCATCACTTTCTCAAAGTCCCAACAGATGGCTCAGATGAATTCTAAAATGGTACCTAACTGATCAACGGCTTGGATTTGACTGAAAGAAAGCACAAAAGATGTACTTGGTTGTTTTATCTCACAGCAGAAGCAACAAGGAAATGAATTGAAGACTTTGGAGGCAGTAGTATAAAAGCTCATTGTAGCCATTGTACAAGGCAGTCAGTAGTTAGTCTTTAGTTAGTTTTTAGTTTTAATTTAGTTTCCCAGTTGTGGTCCATTTTTCATGGATTTAGAGAAATGTTACCTTCTTAATTTCTTGTCATTTTCAATATTTCAGTAGTATAATAACTTTTACATTTAAGTTGTGTACTCTAAATTCTGGTTAATGCAATCTTCATTATTCGTATTGTCTTTTTCATTTGGTATTAGCTTGATTATGTGTTCATTTCCTGTATTTGAAGGCTCACATAAGCTTTTCAGGAGCTTATGTGAGTTAACTGTTAATTAACTCGTTCTTAAATACAGATTTTAACATTTTTGCAAAAAGTCAAACGAAAGTCAAACATTCAAGTCAAATCAGTTTTAGAAAGATTTCTGTTTTCAAATTGTTATAAAGTTGATTTAGAGTCTGTTTGATCATTTTGAATTAGTACAAGTTAGCTTCATCTTAGTTTTTAGAATTAAATTGTCATTTGCTAGTTTAAAGGAGTGTTTGGTTTTGCCTTGATTTTAAAGTTTAAATGTTTTTGATAAGTTAGATTTGAGTCATTTAGTTTAGATACTTGTTTTAAAGCCATTTCAGTCATAGTTTCAGTTTCTATAAGTCATTGTTGCGATTTAAGCTTTTTGAACCAAATCTGTTTTCAATCTCATTCCTGTCCAAAGTGATTTTCCTCAGTTTTTCATAAGCAATTAGAGTCACTTTTAGTTGTTATAAAAAATTTTAAAAATTAAAAATAATAATTTCAACAGCTTGTTTCATTTTTACCAAAAGGAAAAAAATCAGAAAAATAGTTAACTAGGTTTGTTCGGCTCTCTAAGTTGGGGGTTTGGATGAAAAGTGCCCTGCACCAGTTGATCAGTCCAATTCCAAGCTCTTCTCAGCATATTTATAAGCTGTTGACAGCTTGTTCAAGCCAGATATCTTGGGCAAAAGTAAGTTGGGTTGGTGGACTTCAGGTGCCTATAAGCTCAAAAGCTCACTCACTCCTCCAGCTTGTTCAGAATAAGCTCCAAAGTGCCATGCTAATGTTTGGAGGTTGTGTATGCAAATGTGTCACCCCATTGCTTATTAAGAATATCCTTTAGCTTATCTAGTTTATTCATTGCCTAGTAGTAACTTTAGAATAGGTAGATCCTTTGTTAGCTTATTTTTAGCTTGATTTGTATTTTTTTGCTTTTTCCTTTTTCTTTAATCCAAATGCCCTTAGTTTTTGTTTTTAGCTTATGTTTCTTATCAGTAGCTTATTTCACAGGTATATAAGGTTTAGTTTGTGTTTAAAAAGGTAGCTTGTCTGTTTGCAAAAGAAAAAGAATAAAATAATGGCCCGCACAGGATTTGAACCCTGGTCTGTGCGTTCGAACACAACCAACAAACGTACATCGCACTCTCTTTGGAACGTTTTGTTATTAACCTGCATCATTAATTTCTTAAAGGATTTGAATTGAAGTTTAAAACCCAAAAAATTTAAAAGGCAAAAACGGGGTGCACAGCTCGAACTGTGACCTCCTGGTTCCCCGCCACGCCCAACACACCACACCCACACCAACATGCCCTTGGGTCTTTTCTTGTTGTAGTTTGCACAAATAAATCTCTTATATGCATTTTCGCTTAGCTTATATTTCCTTTTTAGCTTATTCTGTAGCTTATTTCCATAACAACCACCTAGTTTCTTATTTTTCTTAGATCAAGCATAAGTCAAAATAGTTTCAGAATTTTTCAGATTTTTCCAAATTAGTTTAGTATTTTTAATTAATTAATTAGTTAAATATAGTTTTTAATTCGTAGAAAATAAAATAAAAGTCAAAAATACCCGCTTTTTCCTAAAATTATTTTTAGTCATGTAGAATGTAGGAAAATTAGTTTTGTACCCGTAGACTTAAATTGCATATTTTTCATGTATGTTTTTAAATATAGAATTAAAATGACTTCAAAGTCTTGATTAGATTTAATTTCCTTAGAGTAATCAATCATAACCTTTTCCTATTCAATATTCACCCGATCACAGATTCGTTGTATTACAGTTTACACACCTCGTTGGGACTTAACGACCCGGGAAACACTAAACTCCTCTGGACTTAATTACATTTTGTTATGAACTGTTTGACTTTTATGGTTGACCATTCACAAGTGGTTGACTAATAAAAGATAGACCGTTCGAGCGGATCAAGATCCTTCTTCTTGTTGTTGTCGTATGCAAGGCACCAACAAGGTACTCAAACAATTGTTCTTCTTTCTTTCTTCTTCTCACGTTACGCATAGTATCACAAGGAATCACCACCACAATATTTGGTGTCCTTTCGTTTGCAATTTCTACACAAGTACACGGCACTACTTTCCTTGCGTCCTAGTTATCCAGGCAGCATATGTATGGTTTATACGTTGCGTCTTCTTCTTCCTGAAACAAAGTTTCAGCGTCTTTCTTTCTTTTAGGTTCCCTTCTAGTCTCGATAAGTTTTCTGCGTTTGTGATACTTCTCGTTAACAAGGTTCTGATGATTGTAATGGTGTAACGAGCGTGTAAACAAAGGCTCTTGATGCCAAATGTTGGTCCCAAATGTGTGAGTCGATATGAAATGCAAACAATAATAAACTTGAATAACTATAAATCGTCCAACGTTGTAACATTTACATGTACACATATATATACTAAACGAATGGGTATGTCCAAACGTTGTACCGGTTCATGAATAACCGTCTATAACTACTTTTTAACCATCCATAACCGTTTCTAACCGTTTTGGGGTTATATAACTAACTTTCTATTAACTACCATTAACTACTATTAACCGCTTGGCGGTTGTTAACTTTATTTCGACCAAGTTTGGTCCTTGTCGTTTGAAGCAATGTCGAGATTATAGTTTACACTTAATGTCGCAGAACTACTCCTACAAGTGACCCAAATGCTACTAAAAGCGATATAATGAGAAACGCGATGCTCATTATTTGTAGTAAGGTCCACCTCCAACTCCATTTAAGTATTTTGTTTTGAACTAAGTACATTTTCACGGGAAATAAACCGCCAATGGATATAGACCGATGGGTCCAAGAAACCCAACAACGTCGTTGTAATAAGGCATAAACATTGAAGCTATGGTTGTGATGCACACAAAGAGCGTTCGCCATACTATTTTGAACATGTTAAGTTTGTAAGGTCTGTATCCACCAAAGGGAATTGGAATCTCGATACTTTTGTTGATGAAATTGCTTTCGGGAAGTATCTAGCACAGTGTTCTCAACAAAGGCGAATAATGGTTGGCGTACACTTGGTAAGCTCCGACAAGGTGGATAATGATGGCGCCATTAGCAATATCAATAAGCCAATAAGGGTTATAGAATCCAAAACCGGTAAGGAGGTTCGCAGGTGCCATCTCACCGAATGCTGCGTAGCCAAAGCATCCACTGAGCATGTAGAAGACCGCCGTGCTTGCCACACTTATCAAGGTTTCCTTTTTCATAGTTTTGTGGTGCTGCGGTGGCGATTTGATTGTATCCTGTAAAGTTTAAAACCTCAACAACCTTTTCATTTTGAATTAATGAAAAAGTAATAAATCTTTATTTTTTTACCGATTTCAATAAGAACAAGAGAATAAGAATAAGCAAAAGCAATCGCTCCGAGTGCTTGAGAAACTCTCCATATTTTCGAGTTTGAGTCATTTCACTACTAATTATACCAACTAGGCTTCCCTTAATCTTTCCATTCGCTGTTATTACAACAATGATGTTAAATTATACTCCGTAATATGTTAAACATGACTAAATACTACAAATTCTAGACAACACTCACCAGAAACTTTTGAAATGGAGAGACCAAGACCAATAGCGGAATATGTAATAGACATAAGTCTGAAAGCCAAGATATTTGGTGGGGATTTGTGAATTGAGAAAAGAAAATTTGCAGAATGCCAAACAAGAGCACATATGGCGTTCCTGTAACTCTACATGGATTATCATGTCCTTTCTTCTGGAAGCAAATTGATTTTTGATCGCCTCGACACCAACAAAAATAATAATAATAATAATATCAGTAACGGAAAGTATGCTTTTTATACAACAACAACATACCCTTACTAGCATAAGGTTGTTTATTAGCCTTATTTTGAGACTTGTCCACTTTTAGGCCCTATTTAGCTAAGCTTATTTATCATAAGCCGATTTAGGCTTATTTTTATAAGCTCGATTTTGTGGCTTATTTTGAGACTTGTCGCTATATAAGTTTATTATGATATGATAAACTTATATAATGAATCCTCTCCGACAAGTCTCAAAATAAGCCACAAAATCGGAGGTTATCACATCGGCTTATGTGTTAGCTAAACAGGGCCAAAATCATCATATATCTAGACGAACAAACCAAGAACAAAAACTTTACCGAGGCTTATGAGATTCGATAACAAAACCTATTTTCTCTCTCATCCCACTGAGTTTATAAACAATTATATAATTTTCTCAAGATGGAGACACGCTTGGTAGAGAGAATTTCAAAGAAATGAAATGAAGCAGAGAATAGAATCTCAGAGAATAGAAATCAGTAGAGAATTTTGTTCAATTCTAATGTTTGGTAACAACAGAGACTTGACCCGAGAAATGAAAAAAATTATTTAAATTATTTTAAAAATTTTATCTTTTTTTTTTAAAATTTATGTACTTTCTTAAAAAATTATTTTTAAAATGTATTTATTTAAAAAAACTTGTTTTTTAAAATATTTTTAAAATGTATTTATTTAAAAAACTTATTTTTGAAAAATATTTAAAAAAAAAATTGTTTAAATTTTTTCTTTTAAATTATTTTTTAAAAATGTATTTAAAAAAAAAACGTGTTTTTTAAAAATATTTTTAAAATGTATTTATTTAAAAAAAAACTTATTTTAAAAATATTTTTTTAAAAAAATTTTAATTTTTTTAATTTATTTTTAAATGTATTAAAAAAATGTGTTTTTTAAAAATATTTTTGTGTAGACCAACCAATTCTCTCTTGTACCCCACCATTTCCATACCAATCACAAAGGAAATCAAAGAAACCAAAATACAAAGGCACCCAACTCTCTCGGAATTTCGATTTTTCCGCTTTTTTATTTCTCCATCTTACCAAACAAGAGATATGATGCCATTTCCATTTCTCTACCTCTATTTCTCTTAACCAAACACCATTTTGTAGAAAATGATATTATGTGAAGATTTTTTTAATGAAAACAGATATAACTTTTTATTTACATTATTAAGGGCTAATGAGGTTTTATTTTAGCCCTTTTATTCTTTGTGTGTGACAAGTTCAACCCTTTCTTTTATAAGTTTTGACAAAAATTGCCACATCTATTCAAAATCACACAAATATAACCCTTTTATTATCATATTAAACCCTTACTACCGCATGCAATAAAATTTAAAGATACCGACTTACATCATACTAATCGAGGCCGTAACGCTATAACCAATTGCTACGCCAACAAGATTGAGGTAGTGAATGCAACCACATAACTTGACTTGAGTTCCACCTAATAATGCATGCAAGAAACATATTTATCATTAAACGATAAGAGACATCTCCTAAAACAAAGCTGTACAAAAGAAATTACCAAGAATGTTTTTAACAGCATCCATGTATGTATAATTCCTTTTTCCAGAAACAAGATCACCACAGCGATAACACATGGTAAGAACCCATGAAGTGTAATAAGTTATGATGAATGAGAAGAGAAAAAGCACAGCTAGCCCAGCAATCCATCCCAGTTGTGCTAGTACCCATGGAGCCAACAAAACGCTTGAGCCTATAACAGCAGTTATTATATGTGCACGTGTAGTCCAAACAGACCCTATAAGATTAAAACACATCAAAACATTTTAATTGTAGATCGATGCCCATGCAACCGAAACAAAATTGTAGCATGTGTATATATTAGTAAAACATCAAAAAATGAAAGTATAGACATAAATTATCATATACCAGTCCTTTTACGACGTGCATCGTCATCAAAGATTTCAGGTGGTACTCGAGCTCCAGCAGTCATTTCTTGTTCCATTGGTGTCATGTTTAGTGTTGTTTTGAGTCGAACCATATCATGGAGCTAGGGGTTTATATATCGTGTGGTATCTAATGTGTTTGCTTGCTCAAAAAGTATCTAATATTTTACCGGACTGCATATATTCTGATGTCTGCATTTTCATCTCGTGCTGCAATGTGATGGTTTTTGCTTCTGTTGTTTGGCTTTGCATTTTGATTGGTCTATGGCTCATAGGAGATATTGATTTCTTTGTGGGACATGGCCATTTATGGTATAGTTTTGTTTTCAATGGGTTTAATATTGCAATGCTAAATGTAAAGTGTCATTGTAATTAGGTGTCATTCTGCTGATGTGATTGACCCGAGCCAATTGGTTATCGGTTCTATATTGGTCAATCGGGTTCAAAAATATATTCGGTCAATCGGGTCAACCCATTGACCAGTTTTATGTCGGGTTCGTATGTTTTTTAGCCTTGACCGACCAACCCTTCAACCCATAACCCGGTTCATACACTTTTACAATGTAAAATTACCCGAATTGACCGACCATTGAGTAACCCGAATTGACCCGAAGTTGACCCGTTTTAAACAAGGTCGGGTTCGGTATGTTTTTATGGCTTGAAGTTGACAAAGTGCGAAGGTCAACCCGAATAACACCCCTAATTGTAATAGTCTTGTGAAAGTTGCTGAATAGCTTTCTTTGGCTTGTTTTTTGTTTTCTTTGGGTCCCTTCATTCTTAAATTATCTTGTTTTGTATCTTTTGTTAGAAGTTTTATTTATTGTTAGAAGTTTTATATATTGTTGCCTTTCAAAAAAAAAATATACATTTCTGGATAGTTTAGACATGAGTTTTATAAAGAATAATAAACTTGAGCAATCGGTTGAAAAATCTTTTGTGGAGTTAGAAAGCATAATGCAGGTCCCATCACAAAACACTTTATTTTATATGGGATTCAAAAGTAGAGAATATTGAGGGTCCCTTTGGTTGCACTTTTTGGCATTGGCCATTGGATTAGGACTGATGGTAACATTTTGGCATTTGGCATTTTGGCTTTGGGCATTGGATTAGGACCGATGGTAACATTTTGGCATTGGCCATTGGGTTAGGACCGATGGTAGAGAATTGATGTTTGGTAGGTGATTGTGGGTCTTTTTATTGGGAGTGAAAGACGAATAGCATATACAAAACCAAGAGAACCAGGTAATATGTCATTTAGTACAAAAAGTGGGCCATATTATGTTTTATAATAATATTTTTTTTGTCTTTTACTTATATATTTATTTAAAACACAAATAATATTTTAAATAATTATATTTTTCTCTTTCATAATTAATACCAAATTCAAATTCAAATCTAAATCTAAATCCAAACGGGCCCTGAATAAACATGTCATCATGGCTTAGGCTCACGGCTTAGACCAAGGTGCTATGTGGTTTGGTGCATGAAATCGTTATCAATAAATATTTGATAATAAGGTGGAATAAAAATGGATATTGAAGGTGATACCGATTTTAATATTAGTGTTGGATTTTACAACTAGTTTTAAATATAAAAGTTAAAATAGGATTTTTTTTAAACATATTATGAAGAAGAAATGGGGTGGAGTCATATGTATGAGTTTGAAAGAATACCTCGTAAACCTTTAGGTGTAATAACATGTTAATGTCACTTTAGCGTCACATTATTTCAACACCAATACATTTAAGGCATGTTTGGTAATGGGTGTGTAGGATTGAGGAATGGAAATCAAATTCATACATATTGTTTGTTTGAAGGATATGACTTTGAAATATAGAATTGATATTTTTATATTTGGCTATCTGCCTATCCATACCACATAAAATAGGCTCTTTTGAGATATTGATTTCCTTTTACTTTTTCAGCGATCGTTTATTTTCCTCGTGCCTACTTCTTTTCCATTTATAATCAAATCTATTTGGTAAAAAACTCTATTTATTGGGCTCACTTCTTAATACGTTATGCAAAACTGGAAGTGGAGTTTTGCAATATATTTCACTTTAGACTAAAATACACGGTTGGTCCCTAAACTTGTCAATTTGCTTCGCGTTGGGACAAACTTGGGCATTATCATCGCCACGGGTCCAAAACATGGCATTTATATGCCAAACTAGTCCCTTGACAAAGTCAATGTCTGATTTTTGTTTTGTAGTCGAGGGTATTTTAGTCCATACACATTTATACTTTGATAACACATTTAAATTTTAGCCATTCATCTTTCATCCTCGTCATCATCTCCCCAAATCATCATCTCTCCAATATCAGTAAGGCGCCATCGGACGTCCAACATGCAGTCTCACGATCGGGCATGAGTGTCCGGAATTTGTCATTGTATACTCCCCGGTCGGAAGGCGGGCGGGGAAGGAGAGGAGATCGAGATCTATCGAAGGGAATTCCCATACAAATAGAGGCGCTATCAAAAAGATATCCGAAGGCTTCGATCGAGCTCTCATTAGCCGAAGAAGACCTGGCCAATCCATCACCGCTTGACGAACGTCAACGACGGAGACATCGTAAATTGGTCCGCGGGCATCGCGATAAGTCCTATGTCTACTACGGTGCCGCGACAACCTTTACCAAGTCCGAACGATTGTCGACCACCAGATCCGCTGTCAATTCCCAAATAATCATCTCCCCAATCCAACCACAAAAAGGAAGACACGATCTTTGTAGTAAAATTATTAGACCAGTTTTTATCAAAGAATAACAAAGACTGGATGCATTATGCTCTCTTTATATCTTTCTTTAAACATCACCCAATCTATGAATAGTAGTTATCTTAAGATGATTCAAAGACAAGACTACTCGTATCTTATTCCATTTAATCATTCTCAATATGTACTTCCTAGTACTTTAGACATCCATAAACTATTTCAATAGCTTGAATAAATGAATCAAGGCTTAATTATTCACTGATGTTAGCAAATCACTACGAGTAGTCTTAATTATAATTAAAATTAATTTTCATTATATATATATATATATATATATATATATATATATATATATATATATATATATATATATATAGAATCCGGATCGATTGAGAAAGTTTTTATTTTGAGAAGATTGGGAAGGTTTTCAAAAATGATAGATTTGTAACTTTGATTCATGTTTTTCAAGCGTAAAACTCATTTTAAAGTGATTAAAATTCAAAATGTGTAAAAAAAATTTGAATCAATGTTAAAAATCTCGCGATTTTGCGATATATGTAGAATACTGAATCATCTGTACAAATTTAATGAATTATCATCATAACTCGATTTTAACAATAATTTGTGAATTAAATTTGTGATTTATTGATTCGATTCACTATAAAATAATGTTTATTTGTGAATCAAATAAAAAACATGAATCAATTTGTTCAAACGAAGATTTTCAACCTTAAATAAAACCTTCTCATGGAACCGAGCCTATATATATATAGGTTTTGGTTCCATTGAAAAGGTTTTAAGATTAAGAAGATCGAGAAATGATCTTAGCCATTTAATTACATTAAATTGGAATCATTTAATAAAACATTTAAAATAATAATAATAAGGGTAAATGAGTAATTAGATCAAGCAAAATTGTAACCGAATATTGTAGACTCCTTGGGCTCCATAATCGGAAATGACAAACTACTACAGAAATGGTAATTTTTGTTTCCCACGTTCATGCTTATATCTTCTAACTTTTTTTTAATCAATCATTATTTAATTTATGTTAGATTATCAATAATATAACTTTGTAGCAACATTATGAAACACGATGAATCAAAGATGGATTCACTAATATTAATTTACAATTGGAGGAAACCATGCAATATTATATTTTTTATTTAATCCTACATAATATTTATGTTCATTATTAGAGGAATATTTTTTTTTCATTTATACCGATTTTTGTTAATTTGAATTTAACTTTAATATTATTGTAAATTTCATATATGGTCTAAAGTATAGTGATACGTTAAATCCAGTCCATTTTAACATTTTCAAAAAATATTTTTCAAAAATAATTTTTTAACAAATAAATTTTCGAATATTTTTTCCAAATTTTTAATCAAAAAAATTTTAAATATTTTTTCCAAATTTTTTCAAATTTTTCGAAATATTTTTTAAAAAATTTCGAAATATTCTCAAATTTTTCGTGCAAAAACGATCTAAAATATTTTGAATTGCATTTTTTGAAATATTTCAAAAGTTTTGTGAAAAAATTTGAAAAAAATATTTTAAAAATTGTTTTTGAAAAAATTTGGAAAAAAATATTTCAAAATTGTTTTTGAAAAATTTTATTTTGAAAAACATTTTGGAAAATTGCAAAATACCAAGGAATCAACATGTAATGCCTATAAATACAAATCAAGGACCAAACATGTAATTTACAACTAATAGTTAATGGTTAGAAAAACCTAAATCGCCCAAAAAAAGTGGACCTTAAATTGAGAAGAAAAAAAAGAATAGTACCTTTAATTGAAATTGGACATAAGATGAATACCTTTTTATGCGATTTGCCCTATTTTTTATTTAATCCTACATAAATGTGAATCATTGAATCGATGAATCATTAAATTTTGAATCACTAATGAATCGTTGAATTGACGAAAAACTAAATATTGAATCACTAATCTAACTGTAATTGAATCATTAAATTATTGGATAATGAATCAACAATAAACTATGTTAGTCTTTTAATTTTAAATCATATCGAATTCTGAATCATCCACAAAAATATTATGTTTTATCTATTCGTATGCATCAATATATACACATTAGTGACAATTATAAAGTCCATGACGATTCTCAAATCTTTAATGGTTACGCCCAATTTTGTGAATTGCATAAACTAGACAACTGAATCATAATAAATATATGAATGAATGCATAAAAAGCTATTAATAAGTTGTACTCGTGATACTTTTGAAATTAATATAACCATAATTGTTCTTTGTTGGCCATTCTGACACTTTGGCACAATTAAATACACAAAAATCAAAAAGTTGAATCATAAACAATATCATGAATCATTGCCGAAACGATTAATGTGACAACTAATAGAATGGTTAGAGTAATCTTACATTTTTTTATGTATAAATTAATGGATCAAAATTGGTAAAAGAGAAAAAAGAAACAAAAAGCGAAGGATCAAAAATGATTTGAGAGGCCATTTCACATTCACATCTGATGGAATAAAAAAAGAAAACGCTTGCATCCTAAAGATGTATTAAACGAATCAAAACAATTAATTAATAAAAATTGTAAATGCCCAATCTTGCCCTTGATTTAGTTTAATGAGATAAAAGGTAAAGATTGTTTCTCATTCTTTTTAATCTTAAAGCTCTTTAATCGATAGGATTTATGTTTCTGTGAGAAGTCTAATTTGTGAGAACGCGAGAAGAGATCCTATCTCCATCTAATCCTCCTTTTTTAAATCTAATGGCTAAGATTAGACCATTTGCACTAACTAAACAAGAGTATTTGTATTAACAACTCGAAAACACACATGAACGTTAAAACACACCTATCCGATCACAACCAAGCCACCACCACCACTACTCCTCAAAATTATCGCTTACCTTATATATCTTTCACCGTCTTAGCGCCGTTCATCTTCTAACACCGTCAAACACCATCTTTTACCGAATCATCACCGAATATTAATTAATCATAAAACAAAAAATTCGACGCATATGACTGATGAAGTTTAGATATCAAGAAAATTAGGTCAACAAAAGTGAGATTGATGAAAAAGATCAACTTTCTTGTCTGATACACTTAAATTGATAGTAACTTCTACTGTTATTTTTGATTAAATTTATGTATAATTCATAAGTTATTATGTGTTTTAACTTATTTTGATGTTTAATTTGTACATCAGTCACATGTGAATATATAGATTACTAATTAGGTTTTAAGTGTTATAAGCTAGTTAATTATAGAATTTTTTGATGATTTAAGTATATTAATATCTTCGCATGTGAAAACTATGAGCAAGAATTAAGTTTTGATTTATTAGCGGAATTTATGATGATTTAAGATTTGTAAGATTATTTTCGCATGTGAAAATATGAGCAAGGAATTAAGTTTTGATGTTATTAGCCAAATTTATGATGATTTAAGATTTGTAAAGTATCTTCGCATGTGAAAATATGAGCAATGAATTAAGTTTTGTTGTTATTAGCGGAATGTTTGATGATTTAAGTTTTGTAAGATTATCTTCGCATGTGAAAATATCATCAATGAATTAAGTTTTGTTGTTATTGGCGGATTGTTTGATGATTTAAGTTTTGTAAGATTATCTTCGCATGTGAAAATATCATCAATGAATTAAGTTTTGTTGTTATTGGCGGATTGTTTGATGATTTAAGTTTTGTAAGATTATCTTCGCATGTGAAAATATGAGCAATGAATTAAGTTTTGTTGTTATTAGCGGAATGTTTGATGATTTAAGTTTTGTAAGATTATCTTCGCATGTGAAAATATCAACAAAGAATTAACTTTTGATGTTATTAGCGGAATGTTTGATGATTTATGTTTTGTAAGATTATCTTTGCATGTGAAAATATCAGACTGATCTTTTGCACTAAGATCACAAGGAGCTCCTAAGATTAAATAGGTAAAATGATAGGTTGCCTCATTAGGCATTGGTTTATACAGCTATGAATTTTTGCCTGATTGATAAATAGTCTAGGACTGAATTTTGGAACTAAGCGTTATTCTTGTCATTCTAAGAATGCTCATGCTAGTCATCAAGGAATTATGACGTATTCTGTGAATTGCTAATCTGATTAATGATAAAGTGACCACTTCTTTTGGAATTTTAAGGCCAAGACATCTAATAGTACTAAAATGCGCCTATTATCTGTTGTTGGGTTTGAGTTTGTGACACCATGTGAAAGTAATTTAACTGTTTGGGTCTCGGTAATTGTTAACAGTAATAATTTTACCTGTTGGTGAAGTTAAAAGATGCTAATATAAGGACCCTTGCGAGGTTTAACCACATGAATTTAATTGAGTTGTGGCCTGTGGGGGTATTGTGCTCAGTGAAAACACAGAGTGTGGTGTACCAGACGCTTCCCAAGACCGAAATGAGTCATTGCTAAAATGGGTCTTGCTTGCCACGTTTCGTATCACCGATCTTTTACAGGTTCGAAATGTTTTCGCTTTCTGTAACAATGGAAGGCGAAGATTTAGCTGCATCCATAGGTGGATTATGCGATTGTGAGTTACCTAACAACAAAGATGGTACCCGGTGAGATTAGATTTAATTTTATTGAAGATACATTAGGTGATTAGAAAATAACTATTTCTTTATGCATTTATTTTCTTTTATAATATATTTATTCGTTAATGAAAATAGGAAGATGAAGGTTGGTTATATATGCATGCTTTGTAGTTTTGCATATCAAGATTTCACATTTGATGCACCTCAAACTGGTTGATGTTTACTCTTATTATGTGTCTGATCGATAGTTTTATTCCGCAAGTTTAAATTTTGAGGTAGAGTTACTACTTACTAGATGGTTCGCATTAGTATATGGTCCAACTTCACCTATTTATGAAACCACTTATACATGCTACACCGCATCTCCAATAGTGAAAGAGACCAAGAATTATTGAATTTTATAAACTTCGCATCACCAAAGGAGCATAAATATCAACAATGGCAAGTGACAGACTCCACAAGCAATGCTGACGCTTAACAAGGTAAATGTTGCAATAAAGAAGTAAACATATATTCCACGCATTTCATATGATACCCTCCATTTCAAAACATACTGAAAGCACGATATATAAACTAAATATGTGTCCATTCTAAGCCCCGCTTGTCCAATATTGATGGGAGCCATTTCTCTTTGCTTATATACTCTTTACCAGTCGGGTCAAGCTCTAAAGAAAAGAGTCCGACATCAGGATTTTCTTCACTTTTCCATGAAGTAAGAAACTGCTTCTTTTCCTTCTAAAATCATAAGCAAGTTTAGCACCTGGCAACCAAGTATTAACTGGGTGGTCAAAACTTTGCCAAACTGGTTCAACTGAATTTGACCCGTCTGTCAAAACTAGGTTACCATCATCATGAATAACTAAAATCATAAGCAAGGTTTATACGTAATGGATACCAATGGAAACCCATGGGCATTTCACAGACGCGGTTTGGCTATACAATATAGGTTTGGACCATGGAATGGTCTTAGATTGAGTGGCTTTTTTAGTAAGACACAAAAACCAATATGCAAATATGAATTTGTTATCAACGGACAAGAGGTTTATCTTAAATATGACCTTATTAATACTTCATTTCGTTCAAGGATTTATCTGAGTTCAGAAGGCACAGTTGTGCAATTGAATTGGGTCGATCCCTCCCAAGGTTGGACTCCATATTTGCCTACAACTTTAGATATGTGTACTCAGTATGGAATATGTAACATTAACAATTCACCAGTTTGCAGTTTTGTGGATGGTTTTGATTCCATACTCTGACCCTATCTTCATTTACTTTCTTCAACTATACTTTTAGGCCGTCTCTTTTGTTTCATCTTGGTATTCATCACATGTTTATTTACCTATAACTTACGTACTTTTTTGCTTCAGGAGTGATATCCGGAGCTCTTCTATACATCCGTGATGAATTCGAGGCAGTTGATAAAAGTAGTTTGCTACAGGTACAAGTTTCGTTACAAGCTAAACAATCACTACCTTCGAGCTGTATTATAATGTATAATCTGACCAGTCTTAGCTCTTTATATATGAACAGGAAACAATTTATGTTCATATATAAAGGAGACGGGTTCTTCATGCATTTGTCATCTCATATTTCTTGTTTTTTGCTTTCATAATCTCCGATTTCAACTTATAGTAACTTGGTGGTTAAATTTGTAATAAATTTATGTTTAAATGGAACATTTAGGACATGCAATCGGTTGTGAAGAAAGTACTAGTTAGTTAGAAATTTATGTTAATAATAGACCCTGAAAATAAACATTATACAACTATGCTAGGCTTTGTGACTATTGACTTCATATCCATTAAATGCTGAAAAGAATGAACGGTAAAATATAATATAGCCCAAAGAAAAATGGAAACACCATTTATAAGAATTCTTTAGATATTATTTTGGACAAGATATTAGAAATCATATTATAAAGATTCGTGAAACGTGAATATCATTTTTACATAAGCTGCTGAATAGGTTCCTGGGACATGGAGATGGATGCTTGGAGTAGCTGATGCGGCTGCTTTTATACAGTTTTTCTTGATGTTGTATCTTCCCGAGTCTCCACGTTGGATTTACATGAAGAAAAGCAAAAGAGATGCGATTGTTGTCCTCTCAAAGATTTATGATCCTTATCGGTTAGAAGAGGAGCTTGACCAACTTTCTGCTGCTTTAGAAGAAGAACACCATCGCAAGAATGCAATTAGTTACTGGGACATTTTCAAAATCAAAGAAATTAGACTAGCATTTTTCGCTGGAGCTGGTCTTCAGGTAATAAAATGCTATAGGTGGCTAAATGGGCGGGTCTGTCAAATTGGGCAATGGGGTTGCTCGTAATCAAAACTTGTTCCATAAAAAATTTTGTTTTAAACTTACAAAAGTTTTGATAAATGTAGTGTCAGATATAATTACGGAAGGTGTATTATTTCAGTTACTTTGAGGAGCTTTTGTTCATTTTTAGTACATGTAGGCGGATTTTGATCCGTCTTCATTCAAACTAAAATTGTATTTTTCCTCTTTGACCTGTAAAAGGTCAAGATATAATGCAAAGTAAGCTGATTGCATAGTGTTTTCTTGATATGCAGGCATTCCAACAATTCACAGGCATCAACCATAGTACAAATGGCCGGTTTCACTTCAAACCAATTAGCCCTTCTACTCTCTCATAGTCGCATTAATTAATGCAGCTGGCACAATCGTTGGAATCTACCTCATAGACCATTTCGGCCGTCGAAAGTTAGCTTTCAGCAGCCTTACAGGTGTCTTTCTATCCTTAATCCTCATCTCAGTTGCATTTTACCTTGAATCAATTGGGACCGCCAGCATCGGGTGGTTAGCTGTTCTGGGGTTAGCTCTTTATATCGCGTTTTTCGCCCATGGAATGGGACCTGTTCCATGGACTGTTAACTCGGAAATATATCTTAAATCGTATAGAGGACCTGTTCCATGGACTGTTAACTCGGAAATTTCTGAAATGCATCCCCATACACACAATCCAAAGGTTTTTTTATGCTGGCAACCACTTGACCAATTTTCTGTATTATGTCCAAGTGTGAGTTCGTGAAGAAAGGATATCGAACACCCTTCACATGTGAAGAAATTTAGAACACTTAAAGTTTTGAAGACAATTTATTTGAAGAAATAGATTACCATTGTAATAATATTTAAATTGTATCGAATCTTCACATGTGAATAAAGGATATCGAACACCCTTCACATGTGAAGAAATTTAGAACACTTAAAGTTTCGAAGACAATTTATTTTAAGAAATAGATTACCATTGTAATAATATTTAAATTGTATCGAATCTTCACATGTGAAGAAAGGATATCGAACACCCTTCACATGTGAAGAAATTTAGAACACTTAAAGTTTCAAGACAATTTATTTGAAGGAATAGATTACCATTGTAATAATATTTCAATTGTATCGAATCTTCACATGTGAAGAAAGGATATCGAACACCCTTCACATGTGAAGAAATTTAGAACACTTAAACGCATATGCCTTGCCTAAACATAGGAAACTAAAGTAATGTATGTAGTTAAGCCAATAAAGCAGCTCATTGTTTCAGGTTTCCAATCAATAGTGATAGGTCTCGTTGATGTTGAAACTTTGGTATTGCTTTGAAATCATGTGAATCGTCGTCATAAGCATTTACATTGTTTTTTTTTTGAATATTTTTTAGGACTATTAATTCAGAGTTTGTTGTGGTTGCGAATCATGAATTGAGCAGTTCCTTTTTAAGATTCGCATTTGTGAAGTGTCCCATAAACTTGCTACTGGCAGATGGCCGGAGCATTTTTCACTACCAATGTTAAATTTTAACGGTCAATACCGAGGTCATAACTCAATCTAATTTCTGCATTAAAAAGCAATTTAAGGGCAATAATAATAGCGCTGAAAGCCTTCTTTTTTATCATCAAGGTGGCTATTTTTGTCAGGCTGGATCTTGAGTGACCTCATTTTATTTTGAAAAAACTTATTAAGTGATGTCAGTTAAGCTCACCTCAACAAAATCCACACCCAGATGCTAAAAAGGTGTTTCACGCAATCAGTAGTGTCTTTATAGTGCAATTCGGTGCATAAAAGAGGGCGAGCTATAATCAGTAGTGTCTTTATCACTAAAACTTTCTTTTGTTGTTGTTTACCATGACCTGTAAATGGTGGATTAAATCTTTATGAATTGAGATGAGAGGGATGAAAAAGCTTACATTTTATGGAATTAGAACTGACTGTTGAAACAAAAAATAGTTGGTATATGTGAATTTGATACTATGACTTTCATTATTGATGTGGAGGCATGTTTTTATAGAATCTAAAATCATGTTTCTGTAGATAACATATATTGATTATGGAATAAATCTTTTGGCTGCAGGTGGCTGCAAGCAAAAAACTACTCCAAGTTAGCAAATTTTTATAGGATGAGCTTTTTGTACCCTTATCATCTTCGTACTGTTTGGATGATATTGGCATTTTTTAGAGATTATAATTTTGACCCATTAATGGATAATAAAAAAACTGTAATCCATAAAATGTCAATAAATTTTTTGAACAAAAACTGATCCATCACACTCGTCCCGTCTCTGCCTGTTATGACCTATACACAATAGGAGTTTTGACCTGTTACTGAACCATTTTTAAGCTCTATTTTTTGGCAAAAATGGCTGTCTTATGTATAATTAAATCTTAGTGATCTTCCAAGCTTTTGTTTAAATGCACTAGGGTGTTGTAACATATATCAGGCCGTAAACCAGTGCAAGTCTGCAAGTTTCACTCATTTTGCATTTATTGTCTTTGAATCTGCAGGTAGGAATTCCAGGCGAAACAATTCAGTGTTTGAGAGATGTGGAATTAAAGGATGCTGCAAGACTGGTTGCCTTTCTAGCCAAAATGACAGGTCATCGATCACTGGTCGTTCAACTACTTGGCATTAGTCTCCCGAATCCAAATATTATGAGAAGTTTACTTGCTAATACATCACTAAGAGAAGTCATACCGGGTGTTCTATCAACAGTTTCAGATTTGGCTCGTATGGATAAGGTCACTTATTGCTGACTAGTTTAAGATCTCTGCCTAAAATAAATACAATTCTCAAAGATGACCTGGCTGGATGATTTGGTATAGAGAGACAACAACAAGATCGACAAAGGATTGGCCGGAAACTTGTCAATCTTGATCATGAGAATGATGTTTACGTGGTTGGATACGACCCTTGGGAGTAAGTCCATGATTCTCTTATTTTATAGATTATCGAATGTGGCAAGATGGGCAAGGCTGAAGGGGTAGTGGGTTGGGTAACGGGTGAATATGGGTTAAAATGAGGAAACTTTCTAGTACGGTAAAAGCGGGCTGGGATGGGTTTCCAGCTAACATTTATTGACCATCTATTTTAGTAATTTTAAGTATTTAATAAAAAAATATAGATGGTTGTATGCATTAACAATAGACTTTGGGCAACATTCAACTTGGACACGTGTTTGACCCGTTCTGCTCTTAGAAAAAAATGACCCATTCTCATAAGTCAATTGGTTCAAATTTCGACCTGTCATATTACGATTGTTGATTGTAAAAACAACTGGAAATTTATCAAAAAGACATTGTTAACCTCCATTTGTCCAATTATGATCGTGAATTCAGGGAGTTTGTAAGTTGTGTACTTGCATCAAGATTTTGTCACCTCAAGAGGTACAACAAATAGAGTTTGGATGGAGATTTTGGCGCGAGCAGTGTCCTCCCAAATCAAGTGTGCAACAGCTCAGACTTGTAACCTCTAGAAAATGAGCCATCTTATCACACACGGAACACATCCATTAGTGTCTTAGCCAGCTTCTATTTAGCCTCAAAGGGTTCTTTCATCCACATATATGTTTGGATTCGACACTTAATCTTATTTTGGTTTAAAAGGGAAACTTTTTAAAACCTATCTTCTTCTAAACATGATGATGGTAGCAATGTAGTGCCCTTTTGTCGTTTTTATCTAGCTTTATACAAAAGATTTAGTATATAGGGTAAGTTAAACATGTTGGAAATCTGTAGTACGTCGAATTATTCTTGCTTACCAATACATCAAGTTCTTTCTTTTTATCGTTTTTTATCTAGCTTTATACACAAGATTTAGTATATAGGGTCATTTTAGAAAGTTAAACATGTTGGAAATCTGTAGTACGTCGAATTATTCTTGCTTACCAATACATTAAGTTCTCTAGTTGCGCAAAACTATCAAAATAAAGTATCAATAGACAAATGTATTCAAACATTTGTTTAGTTGTACTAGTATCACTAACCAGCTAAGTAAAACTTACTGTGATCATAAAGAGATTTATATACTTGTTACATTAAGTTAGATTATAAGCTAATCCATTGACAACATTCACTAAAAAAAAGCTTAGATTTTAAACCTCCTGTGGCTTTGGCAACAGTCATAGCCCAAACTGATGTCACTCCACTACCACCATGGTTCGACAATGTCTCAGAGTGATCGTCAAAGTTTATGAGTTGAGACATCTATAATAATAATTATGAGATATATAGTTCCAAAGTTTATGAGCTGAGATATCTATAATAATAATTACGAGATATATATTTCCATTTATAAACGTACATGAATTTACTAGTGAAGAAATTAATTCACCCGTGAAGAAAAAATATATATATATATAAATGTACGTATATTTACTAGTAGAGAAAGTTTATCCACATGTGAAGAAAAAAATATATAAATGTACATGTATTTACTAATGAATAAAGTTTATTCACATGTGAAGGAAAATTATATAAATGTATGTGTATTTACTAATAAACAAAGTTTATTCACACGTGATGAAAAAAAAAATATATATGAATGTCATGTTTTTACTAGTGATTAAAGTTTTATTCACACGTAAAGAAAAACGTTTATAGGTGTAATGCGGTATTTACAAGTGAAAAAAGTTCATCCACACGCAAAGAAAAAAGTATATGCTCATGTATAAATGTAAGTGTATTTACTAGTAAAGAAAGTTTATTCACACGTGAATAAAAATTGATGTTTAATAGAAGGTTATTTACGCTTTGTAAGAATATCTTCACCCGTGAAATTTATGAGCAAAATTTGAATATTTGATCTTACTAGCGTATATTTTATACATGAAATGCAAAAATAGTAGATATTGATGTTAAATAGACGAGTAATTAAGTTTTCTAAGAAATATTTTCACACGTGAAAATTATGAGCAAATATTGAAGCTTTGATCTTACTAGTGTATTTTTTATACTAAAGTGAAAAAATAAGATATATTGATGTTTAATAGACGGCTATTTAAGTTTTGTAATAATATATATTCACTGAAAATTATGAAGAAGGATCAGCTTTGATCTTAATAGCGTATTTTTTATACTAGAAGTGAAAAAATAAGATATATTGATGTTATGAGCAAATATTGAAGCTTTAATCTTACTACTGTATTTTTTATAGTAAAAGTGCAAAAATAGTAGATATAGATATTTAATAGACGATAATTTAAATTTTGTAAAAATATCTTCGCACGTGAAAATTATGAGCAATGATTGAATAATTTAAATTTTGTAAAAATATCTTCGCACGTGAAAATTATGAGCAATGATTGAATATTTGATCTTACTAGCGTATATTTTATAAAAGAAATGCAAAAATAAGAGATATTGATTTAATAAACGATTATTTAAGTTTTTTAATAAATATCTTCACACGTGAAAATTATGAGCAAATATTGAAGCTTTGATCTTACCAGTGTATATTTTATACAAGAAATGCAAAAATAGGAGTTATTGATGTTTAATAGACGGTTATTTAAGTTTTGTATGAATTTCTTCATGCGTGAAAATTATATTGGTGTTTAATAGACGATTATTTAAATTTTGTAAGAATATCTTCGCACGTGAAAATTTTGAGCAAGGATTAAATATTTGATCTTACTAGTGTATACTTTATACAAGAAATGCAAAAATAGGAGTTATTGATGTTTAATAGACGGTTATTTAAGTTTTGTATGAATTTCTTCACGCGTGAAAATTATGAGTAAAGATTAAAGCTTTATCTTACTAGTGTATTTTTTATGCTAGACATGCAAAAATAAAAGATGTTTATGTTTAATAAACAATTATTTAAATTTTGTAAGAAAATCTTCACACGTGAAATTTTTGAGCAAATATTGAAGCTTTGACCTAATTAGTGTATAGGGAGTAGATACGAAAGATGGTGACTATAAGGATAAACTTCTTCAAAAGCACCATTACTAAATACCAATCCAAAACCATGTTTACTGATAGCATTTCCGTAACAAGAACCAAAAATGTAATTACCGACCCCAAAAGACACTAATTTACATAACACAAGCA
>OU343221.1:345942066-345985880 GCA_910596185.1 Chrysanthemum makinoi | reverse complement strand
GTCCATGTTCACAATTAATTAACACCTTTTATGGAGACTGCATACTGGTTACGGGTCCATGTTCACAAATTCCACCACATACACATGTTGTGATCAGATCCTAAAAAAATAAATAAAAATAAAAATAAAAGATCATGAACTATAGAAATTTAGAAAGACCGCCATTTTGAGCCGTGGCTATCTTCATTATATAGTACAAAATTCCTAAAAATAGATTAGTGGGGTGTTTAATATTATGATTCACTCGTATGATTAAATTATAATGTGAGATTCATAATTTTTTTCAATTACATAATCATTTCCTAAAAATAGTTCAAACATAAATTAGAAGGGTTTTAATATGACGATTCACTGGCCAATTTCAAAATTAAAAAAAAAGAAAAAGCTACAAATAATTTGGAAAAAATCATTAGTATTTGAATCGATTTTGAATCGATGATAGTTTGAATCAAAACTGATATACCTTCATTTTCAATCAATGTAACACCATGTGTTACTTTTGGAGGTATATTTGATTGATATGAAATTAATTGTTCAATTGAAACTGTTTATTAGCATTGATTTAATTTAATGGGTTTGAACATGGGGCGTACGTACTCAAGAAGCTTGTGTGTGTTGAATAGAAAGGAGTTATGCACATTAGTTGTACTTTCCAAGTGAATAGACCAATCACATTTTAGACACGTAAGAGCATTAATTTATTTGGCTGCTTTAAGAGGTGGTACAAAACTCTTGTTTATTATATTAGATAGATTGATGGATGTTTAGGTTGTTAATTAATTATGGATTAAATATATGTCAAACTTGTTAGATCAATCTAGTATTAATGTTAGTTACTTGTGTGAATCATTTTGGGTAGAATTAGATTAGGGGTTTTTGGCTTTATGGTTGTAAGTACTTTTAGATAATATTATGCTTGCTTGTTGAAAATGACTTTGTGATAAGCTAATTAAGAATTTACGAGATTAGAAATGCAATAAATGGAGAAATATGCAATAC
Organism: Chrysanthemum makinoi; assembly: GCA_910596185.1. Classification (NCBI taxonomy): domain Eukaryota; kingdom Viridiplantae; phylum Streptophyta; class Magnoliopsida; order Asterales; family Asteraceae; genus Chrysanthemum; species Chrysanthemum makinoi. The sequence goes on along the minus strand of OU343221.1, from coordinate 345,984,881 downwards.
AAAACACGCCCTTTCTCTTCTGTACATAATTATAGGTTAATGAGCCTAAAATTGGTGTTAAGGGATAGATGATGATTATTCCCATCAGTGAGGATCATGAGGTACTTAGGGCACTTTGAAGTTCATTTCGTGTTGTGAACGACCGCTTCATGAAATGGTGCAGCGTGCTGCACGCCTAGCCGATATAGGATTTTTCGTTTTGGTCTCATAGTAGTCTGAGTGTTGGCTGAACCTCCTAAGATAGTAACGTCCGACTCATTGTTTGCCTGAAAAAGCTCGGAAAAAATTAAAATGCTTCTGTTTTGCGTTCTAATAGATTGTGAAGAGTGCAGTCTGTAGACATCCAGGGACAATGAATAGATGTGTTTGAGTTTACTAATTTTCTCTTTTGTTATCCCAATACCCGAATAGTAGCTTCAACTTGGAAAAAGACCCGATTATTTTGTTCTTTAAATCCAACTTGTGGCCAAAAGATCATCTAAACTCTATCAATCAAAGCATAATTATTAAAATACTTCACAACTAGCACTTTGTACGAGAATATAATTAGGCTCATTAAGTGGAGGGTTCAACTAGTATAAATGTGCTTTGAAAACCGGACCGAATAGGCTGCTTCAACTTGGAAAAAGACCCGAGTCGGTTCGGCCTAATTCAACCACATAAACCCGGAAAAAGCCAAGATCCAAAAAAAATCTGGTTTGCTTGGCGGTTCGGTTTTAAAAAACTGAGAAACGTTTGACATGATAACTTAGTTTATTTATTGAGTTAACTGAAACAAACAAACTTGCGTGTCTATTTAACTCGGACAAGCGAACTAAACTACGGAGTTAAGCGTTTAACTGAATGAACGAACACGGAAAACATAATGACATGCAAATGTCTAGTTCGATAATTTATATTTATGACCCTTGAGTGATGTGTTTACTAACTTTGTTTAAGTATTACTTATCAAAATTTAGATATATCAATACAGTAGCTTAACAAGTGTAAACATAACATTATTCTTGAATTATTTAATTGACCACCAATACTTGTATAACGAGGAAAGCTAAACAGTTTATAAAGTTATATCTAAATAACATTCATGTACTGGTTTAGTATATAGTGAAAATGAAAACAAGATCCTAGAATTAGAATGAAAAAGGAAGATCATCCTAGTTTTAGAATAAAGAAAGAAATTCGATCATCCTAGTTTTAGAATAAAGAAAGAAATTCGATCATCTCTTTTTCATCTTGTCTTGTTCTCTTTTGTTATTAATCAGTCATTGTGGTCTGATATTTAGCTTTCAAAGATGCAAGCATTAGTGGACATGACAAAAAAATTATAATAACCAGAGAATCTTTCCTTTCTAGCCAACATAATTTTGGTAGTACAACGTTAGTCTACGGAGAGTAGAGATCGAAAAAGGGATATAATGTTGGTTTGAGTCGAACATAAAGGAAAAGTAAGTTTGGTGTAACAAAAGTAATGAGCATTGCACAAGCTCTTTCTTGGATGCCACCATCTTTACCATATGCATATGATAAACTATTTACCATTGTAAATTCCACTCGCCTGCAGGCATGGTGCATGAACATTCTTATAAATAACTAGGAATCATATTCGAGTTTTAAAACCATATATTGGCATCAATATATAATGATTTTTGTAATTCAATGGGCGACGAACGAGCAAATACCATGAGTAAGTTTAACATTCCTAATTCAGTGTCGGAAAAAATGGATTTATGTGAAATAAGTCAGAACCAAATTAGTTTAGAAACAAAAAAATAAGCTTAATTATTATAACCACCTTAAATGCAGATATATTGTTTAACTTAACCAAGAGTTTGGTCAATAACAACTCTTTGCAGAAAAAAACCATGCCCTTTAATATATTAACTTGGAATATTAATATTATTAATGAATACTGAAAAAGCTTTCGAATAATTAGCGGCATGTAATGGATTAATATGCAAAATTTACAAGAATCATCCGCTCAACTAAAACTAAGCATGAAGACAAACCATCCACAAAATAAATCAAACTATACTACAGTTTTTGTAGATCTGCTGGCTTAATTATTGGAGGTTTAGTAGTATAATGATTTGAATGTATCGAAGTTTAGTGTCTAATGCTCATGCATCAAAGCTACATTTCCATCCATGCATATAGTTATCAAGTCATCTAAAACTTAAAATGATTATTAATAATTTTCCTTGAAAATTTGATGAACTCTAATGTACTTTATCGAATCGTGAGAGCTTGGAAAATTAAAGGGCGAAATGTTTTTCGGAAGTTTATGGATCGGGTAAGTTATAGTTACAGATGATTCGAATAATGGAAAATACAGATGCGTGCTATCTGGCTTTCAAAGCCAAACTTAATTAGGTAACTGTCCTGTCACCAAACCCTCTATTTGGTAATGGTTCAGGTATAAAACAAAAAATTAAATATAAAATGTCTTAATGTAAATACAGACATAAGATTAAAGGCAACATGGATATAATGACATGGAGTACTTTGAGAAACAACATACTGAACTCAGGCTTTATTATTATACGTCCCATTTACTGGAACATATAATAATATCGCATTCCTGTGTGATGCAATCGGAAGACTAAGATAAGTAACGGTATAACTAATTTGTTTTATCCTTTTGCAGATATTTGTTAAAGGGGTGGATGCTAATGTGATGCTCTTCACGGCTGCTAATGGAGAGTCATGCCAGCATTCATAAAGTGCTTCTGTAACGGTAATCGCAATCAAGGAATAACACCTTAAAATAATGGTTTCTTCTCTATTATATGCTCAAGCTTACTGAAGTATACACTCATGCAGGGTACAGCTGCTGCACTAAAGAAGGCTGTCAAGACATCTATGGCATACGGGCATCCCAGGGTTCATGTGCAAGCAATACAACGTTCCATAACCTACGGTAATATTTGTTCGTACCCATTTAATGAGTTGGGTTAATGAGTATGTGTGGCTAATGAGACCAGAAGTGATGAATTGTTTGTGCGTTTGTTGGAATGTGTTCAGGGTTTCGCATTCCATGATCACTTTATTAGAACGCCAGGTCAAAGTATTTCACCTTTGGTTTGTGGAGTAGAAACAACGTGGAAGCGTTTAATCAAACGGGAAAATGGTAAAAGAGCTTTATCTGTCGAAGCCCTAAAGATGAGTGGATATGAGAATCGAGAAAGATATTCAATTGTATACATTTGATCAGTTAACTTTCAAATTTGATGCTATTGTACCAGGTGGTACTAACCCTGGTGAGTTCATCGCGCAATCATTGCTAGATTCTAAGGTTTACTATCTTAATAAAAATATTTCCCATATGTCAAATATAATGTTATGATACTTAATATGATCAATCTTGAATTGCGTTCTTTTTTTCGCAGCATACTAAATCAAGTGGAAGGTTTATAAGCGATGCACTGTGTTTTGCAGTCGAAGCACTTAAAGATGCAAATTGGATACCCTCGGAGCAAGAGGATAAGGAGAAAACCGACTTCTCATATATTATATATGTTTCACTAGACGTGGGAAAATGGGCAGGTGGAGTAACGGGTCAAAATAGACAATTATTGGTAGGGATTGAAACGAGTTGGTTTAACATTTTTTGTCTTGAGTTATACCATTTCGGTAGTCAGTCATTGGACTAATATTGCTTTAAAAAAAAAAAAAAAAAAAAAGTTCTCTAAATTGATTTTGGACATTTTCTTATCAGGAGGATGCTTATACCGCTGTATCAAAAGCAAATTTGTCTGATGAAGATAACAGAAGTTGTGAAGGAAAGGCCGGAAAAAGGTATGTTACAATTTCGGTGGCTTAAGTTTGAACTGGTATTTAGTTCATATGCTTCTATTGTACATATTATCTACAATTCTTATGTGTCAACACAGCACATACTTTTACTTTACTGTTACTGATTGCCTACTTAAACAAGTTATAGCCTTATACAAGGGGTTTAGTTTGTCAATTACGATTTTAAGAGCTATTATTTTAATAATAATACACTTTTAGATCAAACACATTAGCTGACAATTACGACATCTGTAATATTTTTGACAACAATGTATATAAGGTCCGAAAAATAATTTTTAAAAAACTCCGTCCCAAAAAAAATTATGAAAGGCAGACAATATTGTTTGTGATTGATTTAGAATTGAAATGTTATTTCTTTTGTAGGATTTGTTTGACGCAAATGGAGATTGGATCATTTACTGAATCGAGCAAGCACCCACTCTCTCGATCAGCCCGTGTTGGCAACATTTGAATTTATGGTTTGTTGTTGTATTCGTTTGATTTAAAGTTTTACGTTTGAACGATCTGAAGTACCTTTTGTAAACAGCAAACTAATACAATGTAACTATCAATAACCTCTGCCGCAACGCGGCGGGGGGTTTGCATCTCGTTTGGATTATTCCCCCGAAAGAAACTTACAAATATTTGATTTGTTTAAATTGAAATACCCACTAATTTTAGAATAAATAGACTTTATGCAAGAAATTCTCTTATATCGTTCTCATGTATTTTTTGAACCAAACCTTTTAAAATATTTTGCTGCAAAAGTTGTAATGTGGAAGATGTAGTCTTTTTTTATGTAACCCTGATTATTCTAGAGAACATTTTTTACGATCGTGTTTGAATATAATTTTCGTACATGCTTTTTGACTACTTTATGTTCATTTGTAAGAACATTTTGATGCATTTTTACGTAGGATGAAGTTTTAGTGTAACTAATTAAAATCCTTATTTTCTAAAAATACAATATGAACAATGAGAAGAGATCTAGTGAGAAGAAAATCTGAATTGAGAATAATAAGAAGAAATTTTATCTACACATTTCAAATGAGGAAGAGAAATTTAGAAAAAACATCTATGTTTATAGGTGCATCTAAAAATATACGGTTGTGGTTTCTCCATCCTTCTCATTTTATTTTATTTCTCATTTGATCCTTACTCTGTCAATAATATATAAGATAGGGCAACTGATTGATAAGTGTCGTAATGATCATGTTTTTAGTTTGGAATGATATATATATATATATATATATATATATATATATATATATATATATATATATATATATATATATATATATATATATATATCTTTCTGATTACTCATTTAAATTAATCTTGGCCTTTAAATTTTTTGATCAATGGTTGTAATTGATGATGGCATTAGTGTAATTATTTAAAAACTCGTATAACTATTTATAAAAGGTAAAGGGGCACTAAAGGAATTTTGCATCCAACTTCTCGATAAACTGCTCCTTTCTATTTCTCTCTCTATTATTAGAAAAACACAGATCTCTTTCTACATATTTCTCTCTCACATTTGCCTCTCTTAATCTTCATAAATTATTTAACCCTTAAAATTTGGACTTTTTTTTTTTAACAGCATGTTTGTTTTCAAAAAAAAAATCTCAAAGTGCATATATGTTTTATCCAACAGACATGTTTTTTTAGAAAAATCAAGTGCATAGGCATTTTTTTTAAATATAGTAAATTTACATGTGTTTCTTGCATTTAGACGTCAAACTTATTTGCTTAAAATAGTAATTGCATATATGTTTTAAGTGTACATTAGTTGATTATCGAAATTTGTGACAAAAACATAAAAATATACATATAGCCTCTAACAATTTGTAACAAACCAAGAACACATATAGTATATATAAAAGTTAATATTAAATAAAATACAATTTATTTACAAGTATCTTCTTAAAATATAAATGTGCACGCCGTTTAAAAACATGTGTGCACTCTTCACTTTCTTGTCCAATTCTTTTGAACATATGTGCACGCATTCCAAAAACATATGTGCACACTGCGCTTTCTCATCAAGTTCATTAAATTATATGTGCACGCCTCGATAACATATATCTGACATCAAAAATATATGTACGCGCTTACTCTCCTCAAGTTCATTAGAACATATGTGCCCGCTTCCAAAATTGTTAGAACATATAAGTAACCTTTCAAGAACATATGTGCACGTTATGCTTTCTCGTCAACTTCATTACAACATGTATGCTCGCCTATCAAAAACATAAATGCACGCTGCACATTTTTTTGGGCACCTGGTCTTCCATTAACTGCGTATTGAAAGGAACATACATGATTATTTGATTACAAGATCACATATAATACTGCTCTAAGTATTAATTCAAAACACGGTACACCAACTTGGTCAAAATTTAACCTTTTTATCAAATACTCACTATCTATACTACTTTATAAATACATATAGCCTTCAAAAATTAAAAGGCTTAAAATCACTTCTAATTTTAGAGAACCAAATTAAAATAAAAATTTCATCATGAGATGACATGTTTTAAACCTTTATTTCCAGCTAACTTCTAACAAACTCATAAGCCTAACTCCTAACCATTGAAAATTAAGATAAAAGGGCTCCAATTATAAAATGACATGTGTCATACCAACTAAAATTCATCTTTATTTTCAATTAAAATATCTTTTTATCTCTTATTTATATTATAATCTAATTCACGTATTTTAAGAATTTTATCTCTTTTAATTATTTCCATTTTAATATATATTTATGAGTTTTTTAATTTTTATATTTTTAGTAGGTTTTATTTTATTTTAATTCAAATTTTTACAACTTTAAGACTTTATTTAAATTTATTCTTCGTATTACAGTCTTAAATCTTCTTTTTGCATCGGATCTCTTTCAAATCAAATCTTTTTCCATCTTCATCAATCCGGATCTGATCTTTTCTTTAATGAAAAGACAGAATCTAGAAAATACATCACATGAGACTACAACTTTTTCTAATAAGCAACATAACCAAGACCCATATCTCGATTAGTAAGACCCACTAACTCAAAAACAACATTTAGTCAATTTATGTTGTAAAACCCACATTATACTGTTTATAGCAAAAATGAAATCAACATTCGAAATTAGGCATAACGCAAGTAAAAAAAAAGAAGGGATACACTCCATTAATTTAACTTGATATATGTTGATAAAGTGAGTAGCATTAAAATAAAAAATAATATCAGCCCACGAAAAAAAGAATAAAAAAAAAGAGAAATAAAACTTTTAAACAATTGCCCATTTAAACAAATATCATACCCAGATTCGGTTAGCAACAGTGATGTTGCGTCACTGATTAATAAAACTATAACCATATTAAAAAAAACTAACCGAATTAAACAATTGCTAACAATTATTTTGAGCTCATGCGTAGAACAATTAAAAAAAAGACCGAATTAAACAATAACGAAAACTATAACAAAATTAAAAAATTAGGGGAAAAAAATTGTTTCTCACCTGTAACATCAAAAAGTTTTTAATTGTCTTGATGAGTCTTCATGTTCATCTCACCCTACTAAAAGCGACATTTCTCTTGATTCACCAACTGAATACACATATGAGGGGATGAATTGTATTTGGTTAACAATGCTATCCACTTTTTGATGCCTACTCGATCAAAGATAATGTTTTTTTTTATTCAAACAGTAGATCTAAAGAGAGAGGCGACATATACTAGTTTTTGGGTTGACGGTTTCTTAAAAGTTGTGGTGGCTGATAAATGATAATTAAGATTAGAGAGAAAAACATGTGAGAGAGAAAGGAGAGATTTTTTTTGAGAGAAAAAAGTAAGTGGAGAGTAAATGTAGGAAAGATTATGGTTTTTAAGAAATTTTTTAGGGAATAATACAAATTACTCATTTGCCCTTCCTGATTATTTTTAATTATTATACAATTCAAATTATTTACAAAGATGCCATTATGCATAAATATGATGTACATCATGCATTATTAAGAGTAAAAAGGTTGGTTATGTAGGTTCTGTACAAAAAAATGGTTCTGCATTGAACGCTACACTATATATATATATATATATATATATATATATATATATATATATATATATATATATATATATATATAGTGTATCTTTATTATGAGAACCCTGTTAAGTGCGAGAACTCCCATTGTCCAATCAGAATTTAGTAAACATTTTTAAAAAAAAATTAATATGGATAATTCGTAGGGGCATTATGGGTATTTAACATACACATAATCTTTAACTGAAAATTCAAAATCATCCAAGAATCATGCAAATTATACGGTTTCTATTTTTCGTGATTATCCAGATCTACTTTTTATCAAATTAAAATAACATTTCACGCTCCATCTATTCTTCTTCTTCACCCCAAACCCTAGCCGCCTCTCCTCACAAACCTCTTCTCCTAATTACTAGATGTGGAAAGTCAGTAGACGAGGACGGTTTTGAAGAATCATTTCAAATTCTCTCTGAAGTCAGTGAAAGAATCAGAACTGGATTGTGGGTTGGAGACTGTTTCATTTACAATAATTCTTCATGGCGACTCAATTACTGTGTTGTTGGTGAGGTAAAATTTGTCACAATACCTTAGATATGGTCAGTTTTTTGTTCAATGTCATATGTCCATGTCGATCTGTATCTTTTTAGGTAACCACGATGTTTCATTTGGACCGACCAATGTATCTTCTAGGATATCTAGCAAATCAAAGCAAGGTTTATCTCACTGACAAGGAATTCAAGTGAGTAGGCTTTAGTGCTCATATTTTTGGATATCTATAACTTTTATATATATTCTGTTCTAACATTCTTTTGGTGTCTTATACTTTAGTGTCAACGGATACACTTTGCTGCTCATGTTGATCGAGTATAAGACGCTTGTGATGCGTGGAGACCTAGAACGAGCTAGTGTTATATTGCCTTCAATTCCAAAGGACCACCATAATAGGTCTAGTTCATATACGATAGTTTTATGTAAGAGGTTGACCTTAATTGATTTTTTAGTACTTCTTTGTTATCTTAATCTGATGTATGACTTCTTTGATAGTGTTGCTCACTTTTTGGAATCACGATGAATGATTGAGGAGGCCTTAGAAGTTGCTACAGATACTGATTATAGATTTGATCTTGCCATCCATCTTGGTAAACTAGAGATTGCAAAGGTAATTGCACAAACCTTGAATAAGCAAGACACATTAACTATTTTTGACGGCTCAAAGAGAGAATCTAAGCAACCTTTCCTATGAATCATGTTTTTAGATATATAGGATATTGCCCTAGTAGCACAAAGCGAGTCTAAGTGGAAGTAGCTGGGTGAATTAGCTATGTCGACTGGACTGGTATGCTTGGTTTTTACTATTTATTGTTCCCCTTTCACAGAAAGACGCACAGTTATAATTTTGCAATTTAGACAAATAACTTCAGATTAGTGGCAGTATATTATGTTTGAGAAAGAAATCATTCTTGGTTTGGCACCTCTAGTAAAATATAGATGAAATTGAGGATCTTACAACTCTTTTATATAACCAGTGATGACGATATTAACACGTTGCAGTTGGACATGGCTGAAGATTGTTTGAAGCGTGCAAATGATTTAAGTGGTCTGCTGTTGCTTTATTCTTCTTTGGTAGATCTGAAGGATAACAAAGCTTGCATCTCTTGCAAAGAGAATGGAAACAACAATGTTGCTTTTGCTTGTCTTTTATGCTCAAGAAATTGGAAGATTGTCTGCAGTTGTTGGTTGATAGGTTAGTCTATATATTCTATACATCAATCCAACTTGAAATTGAAGTTGGGCATGATATGCAATTTCTCTTATTCTCGTCTCGATGTCGGATACGAGAACGCTCTAATGGCACGGTCTTATCTTCCAAGCAAGGTTTTAGAAATTGTTGCTCTTTGGAGAAAAGACCTTAACAAGGTTAATTCTTTACTACTCTTTTAGTGTTTTATTACTGGTGCTTTGCATATAGATCGAACCCAAGTTAGATGGTACACATGACATGTCTCTCAAACATCCTTCTCTTTGGCCAAAAATCACTATTCTTCTTAGGGTTGCTGGGGTTTGGAGTTTATCACATTACTTAAGTTCGTGTTCCACTTGGAAATTGTTTTATAGTTCTGAATGGAAAATATCAAATTTCTGAAAAGAATTTTATACTCGAACATTTGAGTGTGCCTTTCAGTACGCTTAGCTACTTTTTGTTCTATGGTCAGCAAAGGTAAACAAAAGCCTAAAAGATCTGCATCTTAAAATTTGATACGGTGCTTATATATTACCAGAGTATGTGCATGACCGGATACGATAATTCTGGCGAATGGCGTGTTTTGGAATGCAGATTAACCAAAAGCGAGAATCTTTAGTGATCCGAAGAGTACTCAAATATGTTTGAGGACTGGCAAATCGCACTTGAAGTGGAAGCAAGAGCTGCAGAGACCAGGTTTTTACATGTTTACGTATAAAAACATACATGTTTACGTATAAAAACATGCATGTTTACGTATAAAAACATATATGTTTACGTATAAAACATATATGTTTTGTGTTTGATTTATAAAACATATATGTTTTGTGTTTGGATTATATATGTTTTGCATATATAAAAAAATTTGTCTCATGTATATTTGTGTTTGTTAGTTTAAGCTTATCCACGTGTGTTATGTTATATTGAGTTTTATTTTAAAAGTATTTAATCTTGGCTATTATTTTTTCTAGGCGTGACGTTCTTTGAAGGCTTGCACACGTGCTCGAAGTAGATATATGTTCTTAGAAGGCGTGCATGTATGTTTTTGGAAGACATGCACAAATGTTCAAAATAATATGATGAGAATCTTCAAACACATATGTTTTATGCACATATGTCCATTTACGTTAATTATTGTTAGTGCACAAGTGTAAAGATAGATTATATTCATGTATTTCTTCTTATTATAAATTTGTATTTAATTGTATATCAATCGATATTGAATTTTGTATTTAACATGTATGTTCTTGGTTTCATACAAACTTACTCATCTAGAAAACATTTATGCACTTCATTATGAAAAATATGTATGTCGAAAAAACTATTCCACCAAAATTATAAAATTAGTTCATAAAAACACATATGCATTAAATCAGTTTTATAACATGCGTGTTCAAAAAAAAAAAACCGAAAATTGAATGTTTTTAGAAAATAGGATTTATTTATTTTAAAAAATCAAAAATAATATAAAATTGACTTTTACTATTATACCCTTTTGGATTATATAAAAAGGTTTAATAATTAAAAAATACTATGTTGCATTGATATGTTGCACAATATGCATTTATAGGAGTACACAAGGGGTTCTCATGAGTTAACAGGGTTCTCAAAATAAAGGCCCCTTATATATATATATATATATATATATATATATATACACACACACACACACACACATATGGAAAATAATAGCTACAATTATTGTAGTCAGTTAATTTCTGATTTTGTCTTAAAATGTGTGTCGCACGATTATTTTGTATGGAGTGCGATTAACTACGTAGATTCACTTGAATCATTCTTAGTATGTTTTTTTATGAAGGATTGTAGCCAATTGGTACAAAAAGTATGTTAAAAGTATCATATATATATATATATATGAGGATAGGCTTGGCTAACCTATGGCCGATTAATTAAAATCACCATCATCATACAAATAAATAAGGGACCCGCAGAAAAGAATCGGGGCCTGCTCGAGACCCGATATATATCAAAATATGTGATTATAATTTATGATAAATGTAAACCCAATATATTTCTCTCTATAGCACCTACCATATACCTGCCTCTCTCTCTCTCTATATATATATATATATATATATATATATATATATATATATATATATTAATTATTCAGCCCGTCACGATGGGCCGGGTGTAATTCAATAGTTTTATTTTTATGATTTTGTTTTATGATTTTTATTTTTATGGTTTTATTAGTTTGAATGTTAGAGTACACACTCATTTTTTCAACTAATGGATGAGAATGGTTATTATCGGTTAGGTCGTGTAGATCGAGTCGCGGTCCCCAGTAGACAAAATATAGCGGAGTACATGTTATATTAATAGGGACGATAAATAAGTCGAGAATATCAAAAAACATATCTTTCCGAGGGAGGAATTAAGAAAGGTCCATACAAAACTTTAGGTTGGTCTACTTGTGTTATTATTTTTTTATTTTTTTGGTGTCTTTTGACATGTTTAGTTTATTTTTACCTAATTATTAAAAGGTTAACTATGTGGAAGTGGAAGTAAATATAAAATTAGCACAGTTTAAAGTAAGTGGGTTAAAACGACCATGTGTAAATGGAGACAAGTGCTAGTGAAACATAGGATATGCTCAGAACTATTACTATTGGTCGATTTAAATTGAATATGATAAAAATGCACAAAATAAAGTTCAATAAACCTCTATAAAAAGTCTGAAACAAAAACTTAATCTTTCAAGATTAAAGTAGACAATAATGTTTATGTCCAGGTTAGGGATTATTTCCAATGTCTCGCAGGTCTTGTTGCATACTATAATCAAAGGTTTGTGTGAAAAAGTGTCGTTGCTTGGGCAATAGTGTACCCACACAAACCAGAAATATCAAGAGAAAACAACACAACAGCTCTGAGATGTGCCAATGCTTTTATACTACATATTTTGATAATATTACAATCTTCAAACGGCCTATCCAAAATCCCAGGAGTATCAATCACTTGATACCTCAAGTACTTATAATATGTATGCCCAACAAATAAAGACTTTGTAGTAAAAGCATACGGCTGGACATCAACATCTGTTTGAGTAATTTTGTTCAATACGGTCCTGGTGTTAGGATCAATTGAAGGAAGCCTCGACATATGTTGTCTAATTTGTTCAAGGTACTCCAAACTGGACCAATTCTTTTTGTGACGGTACACATACGACCCAGAGCAGCAACCTTCAAAGCCTTGCACCTATAGAGTGAGTCACCATACATCAACAACTTCACGTAATCTTTAGCAATTTTTACCAATGAGATTCTTGGCGGTATTGATTTGACCAAGAGCAAGCTTGTAATGATCTTTATTGTAGAGAACGTGAAGAAGATCACCATAGAAAGGATGGATGTCATCGAGTCTAGGGAACTATTCGATGATGGTGGAGAGCTTCTCGTGAAATTCGTCGTGTGAACTTCACTTTTGCATGTAAACGAAGAATACGATTGATAGCATAGCCCGTGACGGCGGTGGGTGTTTGTCTTTGGGTTCTGCTGAGAACTATATCAACAAAATCCTTACCCGTAGGTACTCTTGTGATCTTCTTGAAATTATACTTCACCATTTTGAAAGACTCGTGCCTAAATCACAAAATTTACAATATTAGATAACTTAATATTAACAAATATTTTTTAAAACAAAGTAAAGTTTAATAGACAATAAAAGGAAAATAAAACATAAAGATCGCTTGAAAAGAGCTACTACTTGAAAAAATGCATTCATGGGCAAAAATAAATCATTTCAAATGCATATTATATCGATTTTATAAACATTGTACAAACGTATAATTAAAAACAACACCTCCTCATAAGCTATAAAAACCATGTGCCAAAAACAAACTCGGGCATTTAGTAATTAAATAGCAATAACAAAAACCTACATAAAGAATCGGACCTATGGACGAACTCACGGAATGACTTAGTGGGCGACTCACGAGCGACTTCAAGCTCTTTACTCTTGGCGACTCTTTGGACGACTTCACACTCTTTACTCTTGAACCAACATCTTGAGCGAACCGCGGCGAACTTACTACTCAAATTATGCATTCTAACTACTTCTCCAATCAAGGATTATAACTTGCACCTTCAATCAAAATACATCTATTGATTATGTGGGTTGGCAAGACACAGGTGCATATTGTGATGAACTCGTCGTAGTCTATGGTCCCATTTCCATTTGCAGCAGCGTGTTATAATTTCATTTTTTCAGGTGACCAGCTGAAAAGTATGAGTCTTAGTATATAATTTTCTACATTGTGTAATCCTAATTGGAAAAATGGGAGGGAGGAGGGTTTGCTACAACATTCAGACTTTGTGGATCATTAATATCTTAAGGAAGTTTTCGGGTTAGCTTATTAAAACATTTAACAATGTTCGCAGTGCGACCAATAAGCCTTTTTGAGTATTTGATGTAAAAAAAGAGAAGAAGAATAGAAGCAATTTTCAATCGTGTTTGGAATTGCTTATCTACTTTAAAACAATGTGATACGCATATAATCCCTTAAATAAGTAGTCCTAAAGAATCCCTAAAAGACCTTTACTTATTGGTAATTAGTTGATTAGAAAAGTCGAACACCATCTCTTGCATTGTGTATTCATATAAGATAGATTGATAAGCTATTTAAGCTTTCCCAAACACCCCCTTAATCACATACACATACATTCGTGACTGGTATGCTTGTCATTCCACATATATGCTTCCTCTCCTGTAGTTTCTTCACGATCTCATATTTATGTTATGCATTACATATGCTAAAAGTTTCAGATTTAAAATATTTTAAAGGCGCGCGGGTGCAAAAAATACTCATTTTGACCCGTTGCCCGACCGCCCATTGCTACACTAAATGAGTAACAAACACTTACTAAGAAAGACTCTAGCAAAAGTATCAGCCTTCTAGATTAGCCTCCTCAATTGGGATATTTGCGAGGCTGAATCGTTTGTACCTGAAAACAAATAGAAGCCCATGAGAGATGCAACATGACATAATCTATAAACCACAATATATTCAAACAGAACGTATATATACATATTTTCTTGTTTATCTTCTGTAAAAAGCGCTCACAAATGCACATGCTATTAAAATAATGAAAGTATTATGGGACTAAACTTTCACCAAACCCATGCACATAAGTAGCATTAGTGTTTTCAACCTCACAAGTCCTCTTAACGCCCTCAAAGCCCTCTTTGTCTACACATACAAATCACTAAGGTATTTATTATAGCAGCACTAAGTAAGTTAGTACTGTTAGCGTAATCTTCAGCAGTCCTGTTTGTATGCTTGGCAGTACAAAGTCAGTTAGTACTGTTGCGTTTAATTCCCAACAAACCGATTGCTAATATAGGATTACTTAAGCCAACGATTAGACAGATATTAGACCATACTCCCTCATAGGTTGGAAACAAAAAGTAAACTGAAGTTATTGGACCTTTATTTAAGCCAACAATTGGCACTTGTATATCTGCGACAAAAATGATGTGGCCACTATAAGTCTACAATATATCTTGCTGTTCCAAACTGGGTTCAATTCATGATCACTCTTGCAATCTTTACGACACATGGACTAAGCACTTCTATATGAACTCCTTCACTTATCGACTTTCACTTTTATGATGTCATACTTTAAAAATAATAAAGACAGAATTATCACGTATCTCATTTTTTTTTTTTTTTTTTTTTTTTTATCTTATTCTGGTCATGAAGTACATTTATTAAATTTTCTATTAGTTGTTTTCTTCTTTTATATAGAGGTTTAATTCATTCTTTTTGGAACACAAACAAATACATGATATTTTTGGTGGAAACTCTCTTAGGTGTTGGAAGTTTAGGTAGAATGGAAGAAGTAGTAGTGTCAGCTCCAGTCCAGGAGTGTTTAGATATAAAAGACTTGAAGAAGTAGTAGGTCCAGCTGCTACCGTTGACCAGCAGATGACAATGCTAACTCCAGCTCCGTTACAGGGGTGTTTAGTGAAGGAAAATGATAAAGATTTTTTTTTCCTCCAAGTGAAGATGATTACATGCACGAGACTTTTGAGGAGACAAAGGGTCTTGATAATGGTCTTGGTTATGTGGAAATAAGGTTTGAAATCCAACCTAATGTGAGAGCCTTAATGAAGGTGAGGAGGATATGTCAGGGCACGAAGGAGATGAAATTGATGAAGATAAGGATGGAGATGATGAATGCTGCAATGATCGGAAGAGATGACCATCACTTGCCACATCCGGACACCGATCAAGATGATCACGAGATTAAAGATGGGTTTGACGAGGACATGATTGAGGAAGAAGATGAAGATGAAGAAGGACGATGGTAGATTTAAGCCGCATAAGTCGAAAAGCCCCTAACAATGGCATGACAGCGAGCTTCGCAAAATCACGTGATCAGGCTAATTAAAGTCATTCATTCATTGATTTTCTAGGGTGGCAATTGGTTCTGGCTCGAGTCGCCTCGATTGTCATTGGCATTGATCCCAAAGGAATTTAAATCATCGGGGTCATGAAGATCAACTCGAACTGTTTAGACATAAGAACCTAACCCATTAACCCGCATATATACGGGATGGCGGGTTAAATAGGTTACCGAGTTGAATCGTCAGCGAGTCGGTTGACCCATTTAACTCTTTTATATACAAAGTTGATACATTAGATTGAGTTAAACATGTTAAAGGTTGTCGTGCGTTTAACACATTTAAGCGTTGAGTTTATGACTCTTAACATTGGCATTGACCAATATTCAGTGTTTAATAGTTAGATAGGTTGACCAATATTTACAACTTTTAATTTTGGTGTCGTTTTGGTCATGTCAATTCGCCATACCATTTTCATTCGGTATCCGTTTATTGTCAGTTTGGTATAAATTTGTGTCTATTAATCGGTTTAGTAGGTGTATGACGGACTGGATAATGATAATGGATGATGAAGAAATTTATTAGATATTCTAAATTGTTGCAACTGATGAAGGTACCATATCATGTTCTATTGTTGATCAATAAGTCATCATTTTTAATTAATAAAATTACATAATATAATACAATGTATGTGTTTCAAACTGATGGAGGTATAAATATTGTTTCACACACATACCATATATTTCAAACGTATGTATTTATCATAAATTGGTAACTTTTTTATTCCACAAGTTGCAAAGGCATGAAAAGATCTGAAATAAGTTTGTTGTGGCGGTATATGTTGTGGCGTATATCATGAAAAGAAGTGATAATCAATGATCCATACAGCTGAATAATACAACCATCTGAACCTTGTCAGACTCTTAGGATATTGCTTGAATGAGAAAGAATTGTTTTGTGTTTAAGCACATTGCGGACCCAAGTTTGGATAACTTCTTTTTGGAGGTAAGTATACACTTTAGTTAAACTGTGAAAAACACACTTGGTCTTTAGATTTTCATCTCACAAATTGGATGTTTGTAAAAGTCATACTGAATCAACATCTATTGTCATGCTTATACGCCATCCATTAAAGTCGTTCAGAAATACACTTACTGAATTGTTTATGATTTTTCTTTCCTTGTTGCCTCCTTTGAAACTCTGAATTCATCCTATTGGCAATAGCTTCTTCTGCACAATGGAAGTTGTAAGAGCAAGGGGTGTCGTGGGCAACTCATTTCTCTTCATTTGGGCCCCACGTGTGCCACATCACCTCCACATCACTCCAACACACTCACTTAAAAATACCCCCCAATCACAACTAACTCACTTCTCTTCATTTGGGCCCCACCCACCCTCCCTTATAAATTTATTTTTTATAAAATAAAAAACACACTCAGCAACTGAAGAAGCAAGTGAAGGTGCCACCAAACAAAAATGGAAATAAACAAATAGTCCTTATCTTCTTCAACACCACCAAACAAAAATGGAAATAAGCAACTGAAGAAGCAAATAAAATAAAAAACACGCCAAACAAAGATTCCTTATCTTCTTCAACACCACCCGTTTTTTTTCTTTCTGAAACAAAAATGGCATTTGCAGCAAGTGAAGGTGCCACCAAACTCAGCAACTGAAGAAGCAAGACATCGAATATTTGATTTCTTTAAAGCATCATGTAGATCTATTCCAATTTAAAATAAAAAAAGAAAATAAAGTTGTTTGTCTTTTACCATGTCGTTGTAACGACGAGATCCTCACTGGCGAGTATGCCTGGTGTCGTGGCGAGGGCCGACATGAACTGGCGAAGCCTCCACGTAGGAAACGGCGAGAAACGATTTTACGACACCCCTTGCTCTAAGCACGTACCATGCGTTCCTCAGCGGTAGTTGGAAGCTTCATCACCAATTCCTATGCTAGTGCAGATTTTCGGAGGCCGTAGAGGAAGACAGAGATAAAATATCTGATAATATCGTTCTTCAATATCAAATATTGCTTAATTAAACCGTTCAACAAACTCTTTGAGGGGCTCATCATGGCCCTGTTTGATATCAACCAGCTCATAATAACCTACCAAGTAACCATACGAAAGAAGTAAAAAGGTATATATTGAAAAATTAAACAAAAGAATGATATATTCATTGAGAAAATATGATAGACCAACATAACTTGGATGTAGGTAGATATACAGTTGTTGGGAAATGTGTTTCTCATTTTCATAAGTCTTCCTGAAGCAAAATCAGAGGGCCATCGAGTGTAATCAAGATATATTACTGAATGCTGCAAAAGTCTGAAATATGTATAAGAAAAGGTTATTGATAGTTAACTGTTCAGGGATGATTAAAGGTTACGAACAGCAACATCTTCGATGGACTTATATACCAGGCACATTAGATTCACCTTGTATTATTTTGCTTCTGGTTTTAGGAAATTGCCTTGAGTTTTGCACATAATATGTTGTGTTTACCTCTTTGTGGGTTAAAATGGGTGTGTCAAATAATTATTGAAACGATTGATACACCAAGAACAAAAAAAAACCATAAATAAATTAAAATATATAAACCTGACAAAAGTGATATCAAATTATCAATAAGCTATGATTCTGTCGTTTTCCCCTCTCATCAGATGGTCTGTTTAGAGCACCAATTGATTTGCAGAAGTGATATCAAATTATCAATAAGCTACAAATCCTTCCTTACATAACCATATATAAATAGACCAACCATTCCAGTAGACTAATATGTGAAAAATAGACCAACCATTCTTTTTGCTCGTGCTATCGCTTTGGTTACTGCTGCCATAAGGGCACTATGCAATAAATGGGAATAATCAAAATAACAATGTGGCCTATAAACTATAAAGCTACCACATTTATAACATACCTGGATGGATTTCCCAAGCATTGTCTCCTTACAGGTAGGGTTGTAGGATAGTATTTGTAATAATCCGGTTCATTAAAGCAATATAGAATAAGAAAAAACGAAGATGATAATATATACAAAGTATTAGTAATGCAATTCAGAAAGATGAAAGCCGGGTTGTATTTCACCTACCATGGTTCCTTGTATTCCTTCTTTCCAATAACTGAGGTACCGACATCGCCACCTGAATTAAAACATGTTTGATGAATTAAATTTTGCCCATCGATTTGGCAGCTAGGTGAACAGCTAACGTGTTGATAAAGGGTGAAATTAGTTACCTTCAATCTTAGGAGCAATGGTACATCATATATGAGGCTCCATATCTGATATATGAGTATGAAACTAATGAACAATAAAAATAAGAAAGACAGAATTATCAATAGAAGCAAAACACAAAGAAACAACATTAAGTCATACTTTAAAAATAAATAAAATACATAGAATTATCACACATTATAACATCATAAAGATCATGAGCAGCCCTGACAGCATCAGTCTTCAATTTAGGTGTTTCAACGTTTTCATGTGCCAGTAATACGTAAACCACATTATAAATTAAACATACCGCCACATTGTTTAGATACGTGTGTGACTTGATCAACGTCTTCCACTCTTCAAACGCAATTTATTCAGTAAAAACAGGATGGTTGAAACAATCAAAGAATCAGATTTATTAACTTCTTCGTAAATGTATGCTTCACCCATTGTGTGATAAATCTAACTTTTCAGTTCTATATTAAGAGTAAATTAAAGAAAACCAAAAGACAACTTCTAATACAAAGAATCTAATAGACAGACTATTAGGGTCTTCTGTAATGACACTCGATTTGGCCTCTGCAACTTCTACATGATATGTTTCATGTTATGCATCTTGTTGAACCCTCTGCATACATATTTCTGCATCAGTCACTTTCTTCACTTCAGACTCAGATTGTTTGGCGGTCGTGTTTGAGATGCATATTTCGAGGACTTCTGTTTCGTTGATTTCTTTCCAGGTACATAAGGATATGTGCTAAAATACAATGATAGAAATGGACGAATAAGTTTTTGCAGGTACACCCGCCCGACCGATATTGATATGTGCTAAAATACCCAATTAGAACATGAATGAATTGTGCATTACTAAATTTTATTGGTAGAATAATACCTGGTGCACTATAGCATAATCATCAGCATTTAAGCTTAGCTCACCATCCGCTTGAGCATCGAATGGATGAATGACCTAATAAGAGAAAATAACTAATTAAAATGACCTAAATAAATTTTCTCAGGAGAACTAAGAGCTTTAACAGAATCATATCATGTTTTACCTTGCCAATATAGTAGTTATATTATTGATTTTCGCAGAAGTTGATTGTGACGATTCTTGTAATTTCATCTACAAAATCATCTACCACCAGAAAATGATTAATAATAAAAATCCTTACAAAAAATTCGAAATATTTAAAAATCATCTACCGATAAGGAAATTATTGATAATGACCAACCTCTCCTCTGTGTGTAACTCCTTTAGTGGTAGCCACAACATGGCGGTGATAAGACCTTTGGCAAGTAAGTTCACCAAAATATCAATACCACCAAAGTCTTGCTTTATAGATTGTGTAACTTTTTGAACACATCGAATTCACATGTTAGTATAGCTATGCCCAACCTGACACACTTAGAAAGATGATAATGGTGAAGTATTGCATCTGCGTTGTCCAATTACTTGTTCCCGCATAATGTTTATTTACTTTAATCTGCATGAAGTTAGATGAATAGAGGTAAATGACAGGGCTTTTTGAATGTTTGAGTCATTTGTCATGATAATCCTTTTAATATGCATAATTAACAACGATAAGGTGATTATTGAAATATAAGAGAAAAATACTTTCTTTGCATGAGTAATGACTAATGAGAACTCAAAAGATCATCAATTTACCTTAAATGTTAACAATGTGAAGTTAAGATGAGATGAGCTTCTTGTCATGTATCAACCTACTATGTTTTCACATAGCTTTAAACATATTTCTAGTCATTTTAATTAGTAATGACTAATGAGAATTCAAAAGATCAGCAATTTACCTTAAATGTTAACAATGTGAAGTTAAGATGAGATGAGCTTCTTGTCATGTATCAACCTACCATGTTTTCACATAGCTTTAAACATATTTCTAGCAAAATGTAATAATCGTCCCTCATCAACTCATTACTACAGCCAGATGTCAACATTTAAGGATTTAACAGCCAAGGCAAGACCAAACTTGGCACTTTTATCAATAGCTTTAGTGTCAACTTCCCCTGAAAGGTAAAAAGGGACTTTGGACTTCATTCGTGTTGGATGAATGCACTTTTCCTTTACATTGGTGATGACCCGAGCCTTCACTGTCGTCAATGGATCCAACAAATGTTGTGTGCCAACAGTAATTGTGCTTTCATTGGTTGAAAGGTGGTGGTTCATCTCCACACCTACTACTCAGGGGATTGACAACATGGTAGTAAGATGCATTCAGTGAGTCACCCTTGTCATACATTTACAGTTGTGAAAACATAAAGTTGTGTTACTGGATTTGGGTCAAAAACGGGTAATTTAATGCAGACCCAAAATGGCAATTTTATGTAGGTTGTGTGGGTTACCCAGAAAAGATTAATTTAGCAGATTTATGCATTTTGAATAAACTTTTAACGACTTTGACCAGTCCAACCAAATCAAATCGTTTCCCATTTGCTAATTTCTTTTTAGGTTTTACCCATCTGACCAATTTGAGGCCAAATATTAACCCAAATCATCCCTTTCCTATAAATGAGTTGAATTTGCCATCTCCATCATTGACCATTTCAAGCAAAAACTACAGTGTATGGCATGCATCGTAATTGAGTTATACTAATCCCTTTTTCACAAACAGTAATCAAAGAGGTGGTAAAGGTGTGTGTATGTTACATCTCCTTGGTTGGATAGGGATGCATATGCTAGATTAAATGAAGTCCGCTAACATTAGGCAATTAGTTATTTCCATGGGATATCTGCAAGATTGATGGTGAGATTCTAAGTAAAGTGGTGTAGTCACGTTGATTATTCTTTGTATGTGCTTATGCATGGCTGTGTTTTAAGGATACTGAAAGTTATGACATACACTTACGAAAATCATTACTTTATAGCAAAAATCTAAATCATATTAATTATGGTCAAAATGTTAATGACATACATTTTCAGCAGATTCCGAAGCTTCACTCAACGATGACAATTGATGTAGAAGCTTCTTTTCACTTAAAATACTCCCTGGGAATGAATTCATGCTCCCCAACTGATATTTTTTAGTTACAACGTCCTCATCCCGGATCTTTTGTACATGAAAAATAATGTCA
Organism: Chrysanthemum makinoi; assembly: GCA_910596185.1. Lineage (NCBI taxonomy): Eukaryota > Viridiplantae > Streptophyta > Magnoliopsida > Asterales > Asteraceae > Chrysanthemum > Chrysanthemum makinoi. The sequence goes on along the minus strand of OU343221.1, from coordinate 345,962,654 downwards.
TTGTCAAATATGATTAGAAACAAAATCTGTAATAACAATTAGATACCAACCAAACTACACTTATGGCCCGTTTCCTTAACTTGCAAAAGGTCCAACCACCGTATCATAACCAACCATAATAGCCTCCTACAAAGGAACGTTCCCTTCTGAACTTGTGGAATTTGGATCTGCTCCATAGTCTAGCACCAGATTAACACAATTCTCACTTCCTTTTGAGGCTGCTATATGCTGAAAAAATCATGAAACACTATAAAAGTCAATATGAGGTATATGCCCAATGCAGTAATAATTAATTTGCAATCAAATATGTGCATACCAAAGTAGTTCTTCCATTGTTTTCTAAGTCATTTGGATCAAGACATCGGCCGACCTTCAGATTCGTTATCATCACGCTTGCCAACCGCTGGGTAGTCTCTTAAGAATAGTTACCTACTCAATCAGAACGTGTCAGGGTAACCGGTGCATGTATGCATTTGATATTATCACGAAAAGAGAATTGTGATAATTATCACCTCTTCGTCTTCTACGTGATCGACCCAAAGATCTGTCATCTGCATCTTGTGAACCGGACTGAATTGTTGGCTCACTTTTGAACCTCCCAAGAAACTTCACGCGCGGGAAATCACGGACACTCTTTTCTTCAGGGATCGGCACGAGTAATGCTGTTGCGGGTCTGGTGAACTGGTGGTCATATGGCCAAAACCAAACATCTAATATATGAGTACCCCGCACCACCCGAACCAATCTCTCAAGCACTTGACAAAGTGCGTTCATTCAGATTTCACACCCATTGTTGCCATAGTAGGCCAATGTTTGACGACCCTTCTATATTTCCAATCGAAGCTTCTTAATATAATATATTTGAATAGTTCCAACGGTATTTTTACAGTACTCGTGCATTTCTGTTCTTGCAAAAAAAAATATTAATACCATAACAGTTTAGTCGACTTTTCTGATGTTAGATGTAGTACTTACCACAGTATGTGGTTCTTCACTATGAAGCAAAGTGAGGTACGTTAGTCAAAGACACCACCATGTCACCATGCCATTTCCTTTCGTTTATGTAGAAACACACTGCCACTGTATTTGTTATGGTTGATCTGTTACAGATGACCTATATGGTAAGTATCATGGAAAATCATATTGAGGACCAGGATTAAGTTTGTAAAAGTAATCAGTTTTTTTTTATAATTTGATAGAGAACACAATTAAATTAAGATATACTTGATAAAAGCATTAATGCAGAGCAACAAAGATTTAATCATCCAGACCAATATTGACAAGCCACATATCAAGGTAAATAAGACCAAAGATGACTTATGTAGTTAATATAAGTTAAAATTATACCATTCGTAACGGAATCCTTGTAATTAGCTACATATTTGAACCTACGACATCAAGTTTTGGAGACCCACGTTCTACCGAACAGAACTAAGAACGCTTTCTTCTCACAGTAGATACGACTAAAAAAGGAACTGCAATGTAGTTGAATTTTTTTCTCTTGACGACTCACATAATTAATGTCAACTTGAATACCGAACTTACTTTTTTGATAGTCCATAAAAAAAGTCAGACTACTTAAACGGTCGCAAATTCATATAGAAATCTTGTTCTTTATATTGAGGGAACCGTTCAAGCCAATTTAGTAGGAATTAAAGTAAATCCTCAGCTGCAACACAATGCAAATCACAGGAACTGTATGACCATCATGAAAATACACATAGATACAAAGGTTGAAGCTATATGAGTTCTTTTATCTCCATTGCTCTCAATATTCGAAGATGTATTTGAGTAAGAATAGCCTGAAGGAATCAGCCTTCCTTTGACACACGACAAACATACTCATAGCCAATACCATAAATCGACTCTCATGTATTACTTGCTAATATGGTATATTACTTGCTTACAATATGGAAAACTGATTGCTCTAATACAATATGAAACCTGCTCTATTTATAGACTAAACATAAAGATAACTACTAAATAAAACTAACTAGAAGCTCACCCACGATCTCCTTATTCTCTCCTAGATAATTGGTACATGTACTCTTAAACCCAACATGCAACTATTCCACGTACTCCTCTTATACACCATAATACTCGGTCAACTAAGAACAACCCACTCTTTATTCAGATACCAAATGGAGCAACCGCCCATCAAGATTATACCCAACATTCACCCCCGTAATCTTGATGCCTATCCCGGTCTTGGCTCCACGAACATACTAATGAACACGGTCTCGGTCACATACTACTTGCTCGGTCTCACGTCGGAACTCACTTTCCAGCCACGAACATTCTTTCTTCTCTTGTTGTTGCTTTCTTGCTTGTGATTCTTGCTACTTGCGTTTTGTTTCTTGCTTGCTAACTTGCTGTGATTTCTTGCTTACTTACTTGCGATAACTTGCTGCTTTCTTTCTTTTGATCATCACGTTATCAACCTTGCTACATGCTTTCTTTCTTGTCTGCCTTGCTACAGACTACTTGCTGCTGCTTTCTTTCTTTCTTTCTCGTTCTTCTTGCTGTGATTTCTTGCTTTCAAGAAAACAGTCCTTGCTATCTTCCTGCTGCGTTCTTCTCGTTCGCCCGCCCTTTAATCGAACTCAGCTCTGATACCAAATGAAGGAATCAGCCTTCCTTTGACACACGACAAACATACTCATAGCCAATACCATAAATCGACTCTCGTGTATTACTTGCTAATATGGTATATTACTTGCTTACAATATGGAAAACTGATTGCTCTAATACAATATGAAACCTGCTCTATTTATAGACTAAATATAAAGATAACTACTAAATAAAACTAACTAGAAGCTGACCCACGATCTCCTTATTCTCCCCTAGATAATTGGTACATGCACTCTTAAACCCAACATGCAACTATTCCACGTACTCCTCTTATACACTATAATACTCGGTCAACTAAGAACAACCCACTCTTTATTCAGATACCAAATGGAGCAACCGCCCATCAAGATTATACCCAACATAGCCAACCCCAACTGGTGAATCAATAAACAATAAATTTGCAACTGCAAATCAAATAAAAAAAATTAAAACAATATTTCTTTTACTGAAACTCATACTAAATATAGTAAGAACAGTAAATAACTCCCACCGGTGTTCTAAGAATAGGGGTTCAAGTAAATTGACTTTTCATCTTTATCGACATAAAATGGTCCACTTCTTCAGACATTCCATATGCAATAGATGAACATCCATTTATGACATTTTGAAATTCCAGAACCCATTGTGTTTCAGACAGTTTTGTAGCCTATGTACGCGCAGACCTATCAATGGTAGCATCATAGAAAAAACCAAAAACACCTAATATTAAGAAAGCACAACCAATAAAATAGTGGAAAAGATGCAATCGCGTACCTTGATTCATCAGTAGTGATACAACTCCAATACTTAGATACTTTAAATATAAAATCAAGTTACTTGCGTGTGTTATGCCTCGTTCAAATATGAGATGCGCCAAAGTTAGCAAGACTTATATACACCATTATAATCATTTCAATATACACGAATGTTTTCACCTCAAGGATGCTTGCTAATGCATCAATTTATTGTCTCTAATCACCTATAAAAACCTCAAATAAAACATAAAACTAATCATAATTCACTAAAACCTCAAAAAAAAACCTAAAAAACTAATTACATCAACCTCAAATAAACCTTATCTACTCGTATAGAATTAGTATCCTAAGGGCATCTACTATGGTGAACCTTTATAAAGGTTTATAATAGTGCTTAGTCATCGGAAATCATAAATTCATAAACCTTTTTCTTGTTATAAACCTTTCTTCACTATGGATAAACTACTTAAAGCTTTATAAAACCTCATTAAACACAAAAGCATTAAATTTAGAAGAGGTTCAAGATATTAGACCTTTTCATTCCACATAAGCATGAAACAAATTTCCACTATGGTTAATAAAATGATAGACCTCTTCATCTTTTCTTAGACTTTTTTATAAAACACCATAGTGGATGCTCTAACGTCTTTACGCTAAAACCTCAAATAGTTAATGCATCAATGTCTTTAATCACTTATAAAAACCTCAAAAAACATAAACTAATCATAATTCACTAAACCCTCAATTAAAACCAAAAAAACTAATAACATGAACCTCTCCACAATAGCTAATGCATCAATTCAATCAAATATAAATTCAATCCTAACGTCTTTATGCTAAAACCTCAAATAGGTAATGCATCAATTTATTGTCTCTAATCACCTATAAAAACCTCAAATAAAACATAAAACTAATCACAATTCACTAAAACCTCAATTAAAACCTAAAAAACTAATTACATCAACCTCAAATAAAACTTAAATATACTCGTATAGAATCACTGTCTCTAATCACGTTGCGAAAAAATCGATTAAAACCTAACTCGACCCGAATCAAACATAAAACTAATCATATTTCGCAACCATTAATCTCATCAAGCATGTAACATATTTGTTAGCATTCTGGTTCATGTGTCATGCACAGCAATTCTACAAAACCAAAAGTATTCACAAAATAAATATGTAAATAGGTACTTGTAAAACCAAAAATATTCACAAAATAAATATGTGAATCATTAAAAATATATATAATAAATACCTAAAGTATTGTTGGTCCTTCAACACGGTTCTACAAAACCAAAACTATTCATAAAACAAATATGTGAATCATTAAAATGTATATAATAAATACCTTGAGTATTGTTGGCCCTTAAGTAATCACCATATCATTCAAGCAACCAATAAGTAACACAATATATCAACATGAAAAAAATCAGGAATAAAAAATACAAAACCTTAAAGGATTGTTGTAGATCTTATTGCGGTGGCTACGGATGTTGTTGGCAAAAAAGATGGCGACATGATGACCTTTGATGAGACTGGAATATCGTATATCATGTACTGCTTCATTCTTCTTTCAAGCCTGGATGTGATGAAGCGTTGCATAGAAGGCAATGATATATTAGGGTTTTGTGTATAGAGATTGAATAATTAATATTGTGGAACTAAATTTAAGGAAAAGATATGTGTTATAATCTAAATTGCTCTTTTGTCTAGTATATTTTTTTTGTTTTTGGTCCTTGATCACAATCAATGGTTTGGCTCCACGGGTTGAGATGTTTGCATGTTAACCTAATGATCCAGTTTCGAATCTCACTATAATCATTTTTACACGAATTTATTTTGAAGTTTAGTCCATACGAATTTTAGCTCATCCAAAGTATGCTTATGTGGAATTATGACGTGACATTATGAAATTTACAATTTATTAAAAAAAATGTACATATATTAATTAAAATGCCACATGTCATTTAAAAAAAATGTCACATAAATATAATGATGACATGGAAATATGACTTGGCATTATCGGATGCCAAGTGGCATTTTATGTGGCATGTCTCCTCTTATATATATATATATAGACAAGCGTTCAAATGAGAAGGATAATTTTGATGAGAACGCGAGAAGAGATCCTGACCCTCCATTTACTCCCTCCTTTTTTAAGATCTAATGGTCAAAATTAATCATTTTCCACTAACTATACTTTAAACAATCCTCACACCTAATATATATATTTAAAAAACACACACACGTCCAAATTTTGAGGTGAAAAACATTTCATCTTCTCTCTGATCATAACAACCGCAGATCCCACCGCAAATCACCGCTGTTCGAACCACCACTACATCGTCATAATTACAACCGTCGACCACCGTATGCCGTCATCACCATCGATCACCACCACTATTCACCATTCACCACCATAATCGTGATCCTCACCATCACTCATAACAATCATCAAAGAACAATAACACTCTCTCAAAGTTCATCAACACCACCAACCACCACTATGTTCGCCACTATCCACCACCAGAATCATCGAGTATCATCTTTATCATAATCAGTAAGTGTGAATTAAGCTTTTGATTCATTATTTCTATATATTTTGTAAATTGTTATATATTTTAGAAACTGATGATGAAATTGAAGAGATAGATCTAGATGAATGTGTCTTTCGATATTTAATATCTAATTTTCACATGTGAGCAAGTTGTTCGAAATGAATTTTCAAGGCGAATTAAGTTTATTCGAATGTTTGATCTAGATTAAAAAAAAATCGTGCTTTATATGTTTTATGTTAGCTATGAGTTATGTTGATGAGTAATTTAGATGATTATGTAAACTTGATGAAGAAAATGAAAGTTGAACTTGTCTTTTTCTCGTTGTTTGTCAATGCACACCAGGTGTTCGCTAAAATGTTAGCATGTGAAGATAGTTTGATCTTCACATGTGACGTGAAGATAGTTTGATCTTCACATGTGGAGATAGTTTGATCTTCACATGTGAAGATAGGTTGATCTTCACATGTGAAGATAGTTGGAATTTGTTTAGGTTTTTGCATTTTTGTGTGTAGGGTTCTTTACTTTTATCTTTGTTAGTGATATGCATGAACGCCTTTAGACTATATGTGAAGAGGACATATGGACAGAAATTGCTAAGTATTTGGATGGGAAGTCATTGGTGAATGGTGATGCTGGCAGCATCCAACAAATGGTTCCTTTAAACTATAATGCATGACAGTGTTTGGAAGTATGCTTGTTTGCGTGATCTTCAGGTCCCTGATTGCTCTGCAGCGACATTTAAATGGGTCAAACTTTATGCTTCAGTTTTCAGTAAGCACAGAGTCTCTACAAGTTTTACATTGCCCTTTAGCTGTTTTTCAATGCATTTCGATAACAGAGATTGACATACAAGTCGTGGTTGATTATGCAGGTGGAAACCATTCTTATGCCTCTCGTGATCAAGAGAAGCATATTGGTGACCTTTGGGTTCATCTAGATTAACTTTACCATATAATTCTGAAATTGACAATTTAACATATACATATGATATGCAACACAATTTTATTACTGCGCGCTGTAAGATTACTACTGCTCCGTATCTGAAAAAAAAACTTAAGCAAATCAATGGACGGAAGAATTGCCTCGTGTGTCATCTTCAAACACTAAGGCCAGTACAGTGTCTAATACGGTAACAAAAGCTGTTGATGAAGATGCTATTAAACTCAACGCCAGCCCTGACGAAAAATCTGCCATACTCATCCAGACTGCTGTTAGGAAATTCTTGGTATGTACTTGTTATTAGTTATTACCTTTAGCTACATGTGGCAATCATGACCATTTACTAATAAATGGATCAATTTGGGTTTGTTATAATTCAAACACACCCAAAAGTCGATTTTTATTGCTTACAAGTTACAATTTCGTGAATCGTTTTGCATAAAGAAAAGTATGTGTTACCACGCACCAGACAAATCAACATCAAATGTAGTCCTTCAGAGGAAAGTGAATCCTGGAAGTGGATGGAAAGGTGGACGTCTGTCTCTTCTCCTGAAGTAATGGAACCAAATAAATCGACACGCGAGCAGGACAAGATTGATGTTACCAAAAACCAAGCTGAAAATCTGATTCTTGAACAAAAGTCTGCTATCAATTTTTATGCAAGTAATCCCCTTTAGTTCCCGAGAATCCCACAATGGAGGCTGAACAACCCAAACGCTCTTCCAAAAGGGTTGCCACTGAAGAAGCAGATTCTGATGGAAGGAAGTATGTGTTTGGATCAAGAAAAGCATGTAATCCATAGTTCATTGCTGCTCATTCAAGATTCGAGGAGCTGACCTATAAGAAAGATTCACCGACTTCTATCAGTGTGGATTCCCTTGCAAATTCGATCCAGACAAGAAATGTTGAATCAGCAGTATCGTTTCTATATGAAAGCTTAAGAGTGGGTCGAACCGGTGGTTCAGAATGCGGAACTGAACTTTCAGTCACATCCATGCTCGACTCACCAGATCAGTCTAAGGCTGGAAACGTTGAATATGAAAAGGAAACTCGAGATCTGGATAAAGAGGCTGGTGATAGCAAAAGTATTAGTGTTGAAGAGCATGATCTCTAGGTACTGAGTTGACTCACTCCATTATGGCTCTATCAGATAAATATGACGGCAACAGTTTTGCTGGAAGTGAACACTTGCAACCTGATAACGGTGACACGTCACGAGTCAAACAATCTAGTGAGGATAACACATCTGATGGTAAAAAAAGTTGAGATTGGTATAAATCATGAGGTCGACAAATCATCTCCAGCAGCTTCTCCAAGGACGCCTTATTGCGAACAACAAATCTAAAACTGATAAAAAGTTGTCCAGTTAAAAAGCGAAGTCAAAGTCAAATTCAAATAGTAAAAAATTCCCTGTTAGTTCTAACCTTGGTTCGGGTTTAAGAAATAGTTTGGACCATTTACCTAGAGAGAGTAAACCCACAAAGCGAAGAAATTCTTTTGGGTCACAAAGTTCTGTCAACATTGATATGGAGCCGAGTGATAGTAGCAGTAGTAATTCTATACCAAGTTACATGCAAGTGACTGAATCCGCAAGAGCTGAATCGCTTGCAAATAACTTGCCAAAGTCTAGTCCATATGTGCAAGGTAAAGAAGCTTACTTGAAAAAGAGACGCTCATTGCCAGGTGCAAATGGCAGACATGGTTCGCCTCACATCAAGCGCACGTCACCTCAGGCCCAACAAACCACAAAGGGAACTGATAAAGGAGGTAATTTTTGAAGATTTTATTAATCTTAATTCAGTTTCTTAAATCACATGCTTTATTCTTTGCTAGAATTTGATTTGATACCCTGAACCTGAAGTAGCCCGGACCTTGAATTATGTGTCAGGATTTGAGGTGTCAAAATGGGTGGGTTGGGTGACATTGTGACCCATATATTGTCCAAAACTACTATATATTGAAATAGTTTGTGCGTCAAATATGTTAATTTTTATAATAATATAATATTGTGATTGATGTGATTTAGGAGGTTATATTCATGCATTTAAAATGCTTGTTTTGACATGTTCACAGATTTCCCTTTCTTTTATTTCTTGTTTTCTCATGTTTTTTTATTGATTATTTTGTGTGCTTGTAACAGAGAGGAAATGGAAGAGGTAACGTAAAGCGATGACATTTGAGGTAGCCTGGCTAGATGCATGCATTCAAATCCCAGTGTCTCTTCCTGGTAGTATGAATCCATAACATAAATGTACTGCTATGGTTGTTGGTTAGTAGTACCATTTTTTTTTCTTCTTTATGATGTGGTAGTATTTGTTTGTTAACTTTAGTCGTGTGCCAATTTTGTTCTGCTCCTCTCTATGATTTCTTGTAGTTAAGTAGAGGTGAATATTTGCTCTTTTTAGACCAAATAAACATTTGAATTTAATTGCATTCTTGTTGATTTCTTGGCAATATATAGATGTGTGGTCGGTAAATGGTATAGCTACTTCCACATCTCATATGCAGTATGAGGTGAAGTTAATGCAGAACTTGCGTGATTTAGTACCAAAAATTGATTGTTCTAATTGGGAGGTCTTTTATTATGCGCACAAATGACTATATTTCGATTTGTACTAATAGTTAATAGTCTACAGCAACAGAAGTGGTATAAAGTTGAATACTGCAAAGGCTAGCTTGGATCTTTAGACATGTTTATTCTCATATAATGATTTTTCTTCTTTTGTGAGCAGGCAATTATTGTGTACGTAGATTGCTTGTGTTATGTAAATTAGTGTCTTTTGGGGTCGGTAATTACATTTTTGGTTCTTGTTACGGAAATGCTATCAGTAAACATGGTTTTGGATTGGCATTTAGTAATGGTGCTTTTGAAGAAGTTTAGCCTTATAGTCACCATCTTTCGTATATACTCCCTATACACTAATAAGGTCAAAGCTTCAATATTTGCTCAAAAATTTCACGTGTGAAGATTTTATCACAAAATTTAAATAATTGTTTATTAAACATAAATATCTCTTATTTTATGTCTAGCATAAAAAATACACTAGTAAGATAAAAGCTTCAATTTTTACTCATAATTTTCACGCGTGAAGAAATTCATACAAAACTTAAATAACCGTCTATTAAACATCAACAACTCCTATTTTTGCATTTCTTGTATAAAGTATACACTAGTAAGATCAAATATTTTATCCTTGCTCATAATTTTCACGTGCGAAGATATTCTTACAATATTTAAATAATCATCCATTAAACACCAATATAATTTTCACGCATGAAGAAATTCATACAAAACTTAAATAACCGTCTATTAAACATCAATAACTCCTATTTTTGCATTTCTTGTATAAAATATACACTGGTAAGTTCAAAGCTTCAATATTTGCTCATAACTTTCACGTGTGAAGATATTTATTAAAAAACTTAAATAATCGTTCATTAAATCAATATCTCTTATTTTTGCATTTCTTTTATAAAATATATGCTAGTAAGATCAAATATTCAATGCTCATAATTTTCACGTGCGAAGATATTTTTACAAAATTTAAATTATCTTCTATTAAATATCAATATCTACTATTTTTTCACTTTTAGTATAAAAAATACAGTAGTAAGATTAAAGCTTCAATATTTGCTCATAACATCAATATATCTTATTTTTTCACTTCTAGTATAAAAAATACGCTATTAAGATCATAATTTTCACAAGTGAATATATTATTACAAAACTTAAATAGCTGTCTATTAAACATCAATATATCTTATTTTTTCACTTTAGTATAAAAAATACACTAGTAAGATCAAAGCTTCAATATTTGCTCATAATTTTCGCATGTGAAAATATTTCTTAGAAAACTTAATTACTCGTCTATTTAACATCAATATCTCCTATTTTTGCATTTCTTGTATAAAATATACGCTAGTAAGATCAAATATTCAAATTTTGCTCATAATTTTCACGGGTGAAGATATTCTTACAAAGCGTAAATAACTTTCTATTAAACATCAATTTTTATTCGCGTGTGAATAAACTTTCTTTACTAGTAAATACACGTACATTTATACATGAGCATATACTTTTTTCTTCGCGTGTGGATGAACTTTTTTCACTAGTAAATACATGTACACCTATAAACGTTTTTCTTTACGTGTGAATAAAACTTTAATCACTAGTAAAAACATGACATTCATATATATTTTTTTTTTCATCACGCGTGAATAAACTTTGTTTATTAGTAAATACACATACATTTATATAATTTTCCTTCACATGTGAATAAACTTTATTCATTAGTAAATACATGTACATTTATATATTTTTTTCTTCACATGTGGATAAACTTTCTCTACTAGTAAATATACGTACATTTATATATATATATATTTTTTCTTCACGGGTGAATTAATTTCTTCACTAGTAAATTCATGTACGTTTATAAATGGAAATATATATCTCGTAATTATTATTATAGATATCTCAGCTCATAAACTTTGGAACTATATATCTCATAATTATTATTATAGATGTCTCAACTCATAAACTTTGACGATCACTCTGAGACATTGTCGAACCATGGTGGTAGTGGAGTGACATCAGTTTGGGCTATGACTGTTGCCAAAGCCACAGGAGGTTTAAAATCTAAGCTTTTTTTTAGTGAATGTTGTCAATGGATTAGCTTATAATCTAACTTAATGTAACAAGTATATAAATCTCTTTATGATCACAGTAAGTTTTACTTAGCTGGTTAGTGATACTAGTACAACTAAACAAATGTTTGAATACATTTGTCTATTGATACTTTATTTTGATAGTTTTGCGCAACTAGAGAACTTAATGTATTGGTAAGCAAGAATAATTCGACGTACTACAGATTTCCAACATGTTTAACTTTCTAAAATGACCCTATATACTAAATCTTGTGTATAAAGCTAGATAAAAAACGATAAAAAGAAAGAACTTGATGTATTGGTAAGCAAGAATAATTCGACGTACTACAGATTTCCAACATGTTTAACTTACCCTATATACTAAATCTTTTGTATAAAGCTAGATAAAACGACAAAGGGCACTACATTGCTACCATCATCATGTTTAGAAGAAGATAGGTTTTAAAAAGTTTCCCTTTTAAACCAAAATAAGATTAAGTGTCGAATCCAAACATATATGTGGATGAAAGAACCCTTTGAGGCTAAATAGAAGCTGGCTAAGACACTAATGGATGTGTTCCGTGTGTGATAAGATGGCTCATTTTCTAGAGGTTACAAGTCTGAGCTGTTGCACACTTGATTTGGGAGGACACTGCTCGCGCCAAAATCTCCATCCAAACTCTATTTGTTGTACCTCTTGAGGTGACAAAATCTTGATGCAAGTACACAACTTACAAACTCCCTGAATTCACGATCATAATTGGACAAATGGAGGTTAACAATGTCTTTTTGATAAATTTCCAGTTGTTTTTACAATCAACAATCGTAATATGACAGGTCGAAATTTGAACCAATTGACTTATGAGAATGGGTCATTTTTTTCTAAGAGCAGAACGGGTCAAACACGTGTCCAAGTTGAATGTTGCCCAAAGTCTATTGTTAATGCATACAACCATCTATATTTTTTTATTAAATACTTAAAATTACTAAAATAGATGGTCAATAAATGTTAGCTGGAAACCCATCCCAGCCCGCTTTTACCGTACTAGAAAGTTTCCTCATTTTAACCCATATTCACCCGTTACCCAACCCACTACCCCTTCAGCCTTGCCCATCTTGCCACATTCGATAATCTATAAAATAAGAGAATCATGGACTTACTTCCAAGGGTCGTATCCAACCACGTAAACATCATTCTCATGATCAAGATTGACAAGTTTCCGGCCAATCCTTTGTCGATCTTGTTGTTGTCTCTCTATACCAAATCATCCAGCCAGGTCATCTTTGAGAATTGTATTTATTTTAGGCAGAGATCTTAAACTAGTCAGCAATAAGTGACCTTATCCATACGAGCCAAATCTGAAACTGTTGATAGAACACCCGGTATGACTTCTCTTAGTGATGTATTAGCAAGTAAACTTCTCATAATATTTGGATTCGGGAGACTAATGCCAAGTAGTTGAACGACCAGTGATCGATGACCTGTCATTTTGGCTAGAAAGGCAACCAGTCTTGCAGCATCCTTTAATTCCACATCTCTCAAACACTGAATTGTTTCGCCTGGAATTCCTACCTGCAGATTCAAAGACAGTAAATGCAAAATGAGTGAAACTTGCAGACTTGCACTGGTTTACGGCCTGATATATGTTACAACACCCTAGTGCATTTAAACAAAAGCTTGGAAGATCACTAAGATTTAATTATACATAAGACAGCCATTTTTTGCCAAAAAAATAGAGCTTAAAAATGGTTCAGTAACAGGTCAAAACTCCTATTGTGTATAGGTCATAACAGGCAGAGACGGGACGAGTGTGATGGATCAGTTTTTGTTCAAAAAATTTATTGACATTTTATGGATTACAGTTTTTTTATTATCCATTAATGGGTCAAAATTATAATCTCTAAAAAATGCCAATATCATCCAAACAGTACGAAGATGATAAGGGTACAAAAAGCTCATCCTATAAAAATTTGCTAACTTGGAGTAGTTTTTTGCTTGCAGCCACCTGCAGCCAAAAGATTTATTCCATAATCAATATATGTTATCTACAGAAACATGATTTTAGATTCTATAAAAAACATGCCTCCACATCAATAATGAAAGTCATAGTATCAAATTCACATATACCAACTATTTTTTGTTTCAACAGTCAGTTCTAATTCCATAAAATGTAAGCTTTTTCATCCCTCTCATCTCAATTCATAAAGATTTAATCCACCATTTACAGGTCATGGTAAACAACAACAAAAGAAAGTTTTAGTGATAAAGACACTACTGATTATAGCTCGCCCTCTTTTATGCACCGAATTGCACTATAAAGACACTACTGATTGCGTGAAACACCTTTTTAGCATCTGGGTGTGGATTTTGTTGAGGTGAGCTTAACTGACATCACTTAATAAGTTTTTTCAAAATAAAATGAGGTCACTCAAGATCCAGCCTGACAAAAATAGCCACCTTGATGATAAAAAAGAAGGCTTTCAGCGCTATTATTATTGCCCTTAAATTGCTTTTTAATGCAGAAATTAGATTGAGTTATGACCTCGGTATTGACCGTTAAAATTTAACATTGGTAGTGAAAAATGCTCCGGCCATCTGCCAGTAGCAAGTTTATGGGACACTTCACAAATGCGAATCTTAAAAAGGAACTGCTCAATTCATGATTCGCAACCACAACAAACTCTGAATTAATAGTCCTAAAAAATATTCAAAAAAAAAACAATGTAAATGCTTATGACGACGATTCACATGATTTCAAAGCAATACCAAAGTTTCAACATCAACGAGACCTATCACTATTGATTGGAAACCTGAAACAATGAACTGCTTTATTGGCTTAACTACATACATTACTTTAGTTTCCTATGTTTAGGCAAGGCATATGCGTTTAAGTGTTCTAAATTTCTTCACATGTGAAGGGTGTTCGATATCCTTTCTTCACATGTGAAGATTCGATACAATTGAAATATTATTACAATGGTAATCTATTCCTTCAAATAAATTGTCTTCGAAACTTTAAGTGTTCTAAATTTCTTCACATGTGAAGGGTGTTCGATATCCTTTCTTCACATGTGAAGATTCGATACAATTTAAATATTATTACAATGGTAATCTATTTCTTAAAATAAATTGTCTTCGAAACTTTAAGTGTTCTAAATTTCTTCACATGTGAAGGGTGTTCGATATCCTTTATTCACATGTGAAGATTCGATACAATTTAAATATTATTACAATGGTAATCTATTTCTTCAAATAAATTGTCTTCAAAACTTTAAGTGTTCTAAATTTCTTCACATGTGAAGGGTGTTCGATATCCTTTCTTCACGAACTCACACTTGGACATAATACAGAAAATTGGTCAAGTGGTTGCCAGCATAAAAAAACCTTTGGATTGTGTGTATGGGGATGCATTTCAGAAATTTCCGAGTTAACAGTCCATGGAACAGGTCCTCTATGCGATTTAAGATATATTTCCGAGTTAACAGTCCATGGAACAGGTCCCATTCCATGGGCGAAAAACGCGATATAAAGAGCTAACCCCAGAACAGCTAACCACCCGATGCTGGCGGTCCCAATTGATTCAAGGTAAAATGCAACTGAGATGAGGATTAAGGATAGAAAGACACCTGTAAGGCTGCTGAAAGCTAACTTTCGACGGCCGAAATGGTCTATGAGGTAGATTCCAAAGATTGTGCCAGCTGCATTAATTAATGCGACTATGAGAGAGTAGAAGGGCTAATTGGTTTGAAGTGAAACCGGCCATTTGTACTATGGTTGATGCCTGTGAATTGTTGGAATGCCTGCATATCAAGAAAACACTATGCAATCAGCTTACTTTGCATTATATCTTGACCTTTTACAGGTCAAAGAGGAAAAATACAATTTTAGTTTGAATGAAGACGGATCAAAATCCGCCTACATGTACTAAAAATGAACAAAAGCTCCTCAAAGTAACTGAAATAATACACCTTCCGTAATTATATCTGACACTACATTTATCAAAACTTTTGTAAGTTTAAAACAAAATTTTTTATGGAACAAGTTTTGATTACGAGCAACCCCATTGCCCAATTTGACAGACCCGCCCATTTAGCCACCTATAGCATTTTATTACCTGAAGACCAGCTCCAGCGAAAAATGCTAGTCTAATTTCTTTGATTTTGAAAATGTCCCAGTAACTAATTGCATTCTTGCGATGGTGTTCTTCTTCTAAAGCAGCAGAAAGTTGGTCAAGCTCCTCTTCTAACCGATAAGGATCATAAATCTTTGAGAGGACAACAATCGCATCTCTTTTGCTTTTCTTCATGTAAAGCCAACGTGGAGACTCGGGAAGATACAACATCAAGAAAAACTGTATAAAAGCAGCCGCATCAGCTACTCCAAGCATCCATCTCCATGTCCCAGGAACCTATTCAGCAGCTTATGTAAAAATGATATTCACGTTTCACGAATCTTTATAATATGATTTCTAATATCTTGTCCAAAATAATATCTAAAGAATTCTTATAAATGGTGTTTCCATTTTTCTTTGGGCTATATTATATTTTACCGTTCATTCTTTTCAGCATTTAATGGATATGAAGTCAATAGTCACAAAGCCTAGCATAGTTGTATAATGTTTATTTTCAGGGTCTATTATTAACATAAATTTCTAACTAACTAGTACTTTCTTCACAACCGATTGCATGTCCTAAATGTTCCATTTAAACATAAATTTATTACAAATTTAACCACCAAGTTACTATAAGTTGAAATCGGAGATTATGAAAGCAAAAAACAAGAAATATGAGATGACAAATGCATGAAGAACCCGTCTCCTTTATATATGAACATAAATTGTTTCCTGTTCATATATAAAGAGCTAAGACTGGTCAGATTATACATTATAATACAGCTCGAAGGTAGTGATTGTTTAGCTTGTAACGAAACTTGTACCTGTAGCAAACTACTTTTATCAACTGCCTCGAATTCATCACGGATGTATAGAAGAGCTCCGGATATCACTCCTGAAGCAAAAAAGTACGTAAGTTATAGGTAAATAAACATGTGATGAATACCAAGATGAAACAAAAGAGACGGCCTAAAAGTATAGTTGAAGAAAGTAAATGAAGATAGGGTCAGAGTATGGAATCAAAACCATCCACAAAACTGCAAACTGGTGAATTGTTAATGTTACATATTCCATACTGAGTACACATATCTAAAGTTGTAGGCAAATATGGAGTCCAACCTTGGGAGGGATCGACCCAATTCAATTGCACAACTGTGCCTTCTGAACTCAGATAAATCCTTGAACGAAATGAAGTATTAATAAGGTCATATTTAAGATAAACCTCTTGTCCGTTGATAACAAATTCATATTTGCATATTGGTTTTTGTGTCTTACTAAAAAAGCCACTCAATCTAAGACCATTCCATGGTCCAAACCTATATTGTATAGCCAAACCGCGTCTGTGAAATGCCCATGGGTTTCCATTGGTATCCATTACGTATAAACCTTGCTTATGATTTTAGTTATTCATGATGATGGTAACCTAGTTTTGACAGACGGGTCAAATTCAGTTGAACCAGTTTGGCAAAGTTTTGACCACCCAGTTAATACTTGGTTGCCAGGTGCTAAACTTGCTTATGATTTTAGAAGGAAAAGAAGCAGTTTCTTACTTCATGGAAAAGTGAAGAAAATCCTGATGTTTTCTTTAGAGCTTGACCCGACTGGTAAAGAGTATATAAGCAAAGAGAAATGGCTCCCATCAATATTGGACAAGCGGGGCTTAGAATGGACACATATTTAGTTTATATATCGTGCTTTCAGTATGTTTTGAAATGGAGGGTATCATATGAAATGCGTGGAATATATGTTTACTTCTTTATTGCAACATTTACCTTGTTAAGCGTACAGTGCTTGTGGAGTCTGTCACTTGCCATTGTTGATATTTATGCTCCTTTGGTGATGCGAAGTTTATAAAATTCAATAATTCTTGGTCTCTTTCACTATTGGAGATGCGGTGTAGCATGTATAAGTGGTTTCATAAATAGGTGAAGTTGGACCATATACTAATGCGAACCATCTAGTAAGTAGTAACTCTACCTCAAAATTTAAACTTGCAGAATAAAACTATCGATCAGACACATAATAAGAGTAAACATCAACCAGTTTGAGGTGCATCAAATGTGAAATACTGATATGCAAAACTACAAAGTAAGCATATATAACCAACCTTCATCTTCCTATTTTCATTAACGAATAAATATATTATTAAAGAAAATAAATGCATAAAGAAATAGTTATTTTCTAATCACCTAATGTATCTTCAATAAAATTAAATCTAATCTCACCGGGTACCATCTTTGTTGTTAGGTAACTCACAATCGCATAATCCACCTATGGATGCAGCTAAATCTTCGCCTTCCATTGTTACAGAAAGCGAAAACATTTCAGAACCTGTAAAAGATCAGTGATACCTGAAACGTGGCAAGCAAGACCCATTTTCAGGCAATGACTCATTTTCAGCGTACTGGTACACCAGCACTCTGTGTTTTCACTGAGCACAATACCCCCACAGGCCACAACTCAATTAAATTCATGTGGTTAAACCTCGCAAGGGTCCTTATATTAGCATCTTTTAACTTCACCAACAGGTAAAATTATTACTGTTAACAATTACCAGACCCAAGCAGTTAAATTACTTTCACAGTGACAGTCACAAACTCAAACCCAACAACAGATAATAGGCGCATTTTAGTACTATTAGATGTCTTGGCCTTAAAATTCCAAAAGAAGTGGTCACTTTATCATTAATCAGATTAGCAATTCACAGAATACGTCATAATTCCTTGATGACTAGCATGAGCATTCTTAGAATGACAAGAATAACGCTTAGTTCCAAAATTCAGTCCTAGACTATTTATCAATCAGGCAAAAATTCATAGCTGTATAAACCAATGCCTAATGAGGCAACCTATCATTTTACCTATTTAATCTTAGGAGCTCACTGTGATCTTAGTGCAAAAGATCAGAGTGCTGATATTTTCACATGCAAAGATAATCTTACAAAACATAAATCATCAAACATTCCGCTAATAACATCAAAAGTTAATTCTTTGTTGATATTTTCACATGCGAAGATAATCTTACAAAACTTAAATCATCAAACATTCCGCTAATAACAACAAAACTTAATTCATTGTTCATATTTTCACATGCGAAGATAATCTTACAAAACTTAAATCATCAAACAATCCGCCAATAACATCAAAACTTAATTCCTTGCTGATATTTTCACATGCGAAGATAATCTTACAAAACTTAAATCATCAAACAATCCGCCAATAACAACAAAACTTAATTCATTGATGATATTTTCACATGCGAAGATAATCTTACAAAACTTAAATCATCAAACATTCCGCTAATAACAACAAAACTTAATTCATTGCTCATATTTTCACATGCGAAGATAATCTTACAAAACTTAAATCATCAAACAATCCGCCAATAACATCAAAACTTAATTCCTTGCTGATATTTTCACATGCGAAGATAATCTTACAAAACTTAAATCATCAAACAATCCGCCAATAACATCAAAACTTAATTCCTTGCTGATATTTTCACATGCGAAGATAATCTTACAAAACTTAAATCATCAAACATTCCGCTAATAACATCAAAACTTAATTCCTTGCTGATATTTTCACATGCGAAGATAATCTTACAAAACTTAAATCATCAAACATTCCGCTAATAACAACAAAACTTAATTCATTGATGATATTTTCACATGCGAAGATAATCTTACAAAACTTAAATCATCAAACAATCCGCCAATAACATCAAAACTTAATTCATTGCTGATATTTTCACATGCGAAGATAATCTTACAAAACTTAAATCATCAAACAATCCGCCAATAACATCAAAACTTAATTCCTTGATGATATTTTCACATGCGAAGATAATCTTACAAAACTTAAATCATCAAACATTCCGCTAATAACAACAAAACTTAATTCATTGCTGATATTTTCACATGCGAAGATACTTTTACTAATCTTAAATCATCATAAATTAGGCTAATAACATCTAAACTTAATTCCTTGCTCATATTTTCACGCGCGAAAATACTCTTGCTTATCTTAAATCATCATAAATTCCGCTAATAAAATCAAAACTTCATTACTTGCTCATAGTTTTCACGCGCGAAGACACTATTAATATACTTAAATCATCAAAAAATTCTCTAATTAACTAGCTTATAACACTTAAAACCTAATTAGTAATCTATATATTCACATGTGACTGATGTACAAATTAAACAATTAAAATAAGTTAAAACACATAATAGTTATGAATTATACAATAAAATTCAATCAAAAATAACAGAAGTAGAAGTTACTATCAATTTCTGTGTAGTCTGAATAGAAAAGTTGATCTTTTTCATCAATCTCAGCTTTTGTTGACCTAATTTCCTTGATATCTCCTTCTTCATCAGTCATATGCGTCGAATTTTTTGTTTTTATGATTAATTAATATTCCGGTGATGATTCCGGTAAAAGATGGTGTTTGACGGTGTTAGAAGATGTACGGCGGTGGAAGACGGTGAAAGATATATAAGGTGAAGCGGTGAAGCGATAATTGTGGAGGAGTAGTGGTGGTGGTGAAGCGGTGGTTGTGATCGGATAGGTGTGTGTTTTCACGTTCATGTGTGTTTTTTTTCGAGTTGGTAATTACAAAAATACTCGGTTGTTTAGTTAGTGCAAATGGTGGGCTAATCTTAGCCATTAGATTTAAAAAAAGGAGGGATTAGATGGAGGGCTAGGATCTCTTCTCGCGTTCTCACAAAAATTAGACTTCTCACAAGAAACATAGAATCCGGATCGATTGAGAAGAGTTTAAGATTGAAAAGAATGAGAAACAATCTTTACCTTTTATCTCATTAAACTAAATCAAGGGCAAGATTGGGCATTTACAATTTTTATTAATTAATTGTTTTGATTCGTTTAATACATCTTTAGGATGCAAGCGTTTTCTTTTTTTATTCCATCAGATGTGAATGTGAAATGGCCTCTCAAATCA